>WNWK01008643.1:0-82928 GCA_009830355.1 Cherax destructor
TGCACATGGATCATTTAATAACACCATCAATGAACTGTTCAAACTCAACAACATGTCCAGCTTCACATTCCCAGCATCTCCACCATCGTCTGACATTATAAAGTCCACTACAAACATTGTCACCATCGAGAATGCTCCACCACCACCACCACCAACTCCCGCTGCTGTGACGGTACCTCCACCACCTCCCACCACTGAGACGGACCAATCAGAAGCCGCCCAGCCACCACCAGACCCCGCCGAGGAGAGACTTCAGCCAGCTACTCCCAACAATTCCACTACCACCAAAACAACTGCTCCACCCACCACCAAACCAACTGTTCCAGCCTCCACCGACAACTCCACTACCGCCACCACCAAACCACCTAAAGCCTCCACCCAATATCGGAACATGCAATACACCTATGTCAAATTTTATACCACAAACCGATACAGCACAACAATGTTATTCTCAGACCACGCTCAACGACTCCTAGATGGGACTGCCAAGTTCACCCGCCTCAAGAACACACCTAATACCTTAGAAGACGTAGTCCACGACCTTCGTACACAAGCTGCAGCAATCCCCAACAGTGCTTGTACCACAACACAACTCTCAAGAACAAAATTCAATGATCTCTGCTCTGGTTCTGATGAGCAAACTTCACTGTCACGACAAAGTTCCCCAGCACTTTGCTATTCAGCTGAAGCTGGGGTGTGGCTCCAATCGACCCTTATACAGCTGCCTTCTGTGCCTCTCCCTCCACCGCCTGCCAGCCTCCTGCAGTACAACTATACCCGCCTGGTCAGCTGCTACAACTCACCCCAGCATCACACACACCCATCAACAACGCCTGCAGTTTATCTGCACATCTCACCCAGAGTGGACGTGCCACTCACCTGTATATTCCCACCTCCTACCCTTCCCCAACCTTTTCCCACATTTCTATCCTTACCCATCCTTCGTCCAACCCCTTCTCAATGACGCTCAGGTCAAGAAGACGCAAGACCTAATGGGCACGACATATATACATCAATGTGTGCAAGACAAGCCACGGGGGGTGGATATCTGTAGCTCAAGTACTTTCACACTTCTCAGTGCATCATCAGGAGCTGTGCAATGTTGCAAAAGAGCAACTAAAGCAGGGAGAGAATTCTCACAGTAGCGTAGTGCGGATGTGTCACCGTCCACGGTTTCCCTTAGAATGTGGTCAGTGGTCAGTGCCAACCCCACCCTACCGCCGTCCCCCTACTACCCCATACGGGGTAGGAGGGTTTCAGAAACCCTCCTACCCCGATTCTCCAGCTTATCTCCTTGACTTCTGCTGTTACCTCCTACAAACGCTCACTCCTCAAAGCCCACAAAGCTGCACTCAAATTAGAATTTCTAAATAAGTGCCTAAGTGAACATGTCCTACCGAAATCCCTACTGCAGAACAAGTTGGTCAGGCTAGCTACTACACTGTTCGATCAACTACACAGGTTAGTGCTCATTAAAAATATTTAACTAGAAAGACATGAAAAGATGTTTTTCTTTGAAATGAGAAAAAATAAGATGGAATGCTTTAATAAGGTTTCCCCAGGTTGACATGACTACTTACTTGATTATATTTATAGGGAAATTAAAACTGTCAGACAAAACACCGAACGCAATCATACTAGGAAGTAAAATAATCTCATAGCACAGAGTGGTTGGACCACACATGCGAACCCGGAGTTTGTTATGAACCTGTTTAGCAAGGAATTAAGCAGTGATCAACAGGAAGCACTAGGGTTTGGATTAAGCTTTGCGCCCTCAACTAATGATGTTAATTACGTAGACTTAGCAAAATCGTTTTGCATGTTGGAAAAACAAGGTGACTTGACCCCTAATACATTTAATATATGCAAAGTATATGGAACATTACTCCAGCCAGTGTTACCCAATTGCCCATTAAGATTCACAAAAGCTTTCAAAGAGCTCAGTATGGTCAGACGCTGCACCTCTCAAGGGGTGATAAATCAAAGGTAGCTGTTATTTTGGACAAAACTGAGTATGTATTTAGAGAAAATGAATCTTGGTTCATTCAACTACTTTTCTTTCTGTGCCATGCAAGGCTGAGGACAAAGTTTCCAAACTTACTAGTTGGCCCGGTGGTCTGGTGGCTAGAGCTCTCGCTTCACACACGGAGGGCCAGGGTTCGATTCCCGCCGGGTGGAAACATTTCGACTTGTTTCCTTACACCTGTTGTCATGTTCACCTAGCAGCAAATAGGTACCTGGGTTGTTAGTCGACTGGTGTGGGTCACATCCTGGGGGACAAGATTAAGGACCCCAATGGAAATAAGACAGACAGTCCTCGATGACGCACTGACTTTCTTGGGTTATCCTGGGTGGCTAACCCTCCGGGGTTAAAAATCCGAAGAAATCTTATCTTATCTTTTTCAGAGCATTGTAAAGAGATCATTGAAGGGAGACATAAATAAAGTAAAGTTTATAATAAATATTAGCAAGATAAATTTTAACTTCACAACTTACAAGTTAATATGAAAAAGAACAATAATTCATATTTTTGAGTTTCTGTACTTCATGTTTACAAGATAAAAGTGTACTGAATTAATATCCCATCTTTATCTCAGTAAAAATGAACCAACAAGCTTCCGGGTACCTTTCGTTTCCAGTACCACTGCTGAAATATTAATATATAAAATACAGTACATGACCTGAAGAGCATGGGATGGGACAAAAAAATAGAAGATTTGGATTCTTATGATGCCCAGTACCCTCTTACTAGATACCTGACGTATCTTAAAATATCCTATTTCCTGAGGTATGCAAGTTCCCTCGATACTTGAAGCTTAGTTCATAAGACGAATATGAAATTTTAAATCAGAATAACTGCCATTTTTTTTAAGAAGATTTCCAATGAGACCTGGATACACTTCCACTTAAAGGAATCTTGAGGGTAAAAAATATGTGGCCATAAAACATCTCGGATAAAATTACCCTCATTACCATCCAAGTGTGTAGCCCAAGGTGAATTATTAGGATAGTTTCTCTTAGAGCAACTCAAAGAATGTACTCAATAGGATAAAATCTACTGGCCAAAACATAATTTAATAGAGCAATAACTATTCACCAGAATATATTATTATCATCTGCAAACAATCTTCTCATCTGGATACAAATTTCTCACCTGATATAATCTTCTCACCAGAATATCATTTACCCAACAAAAAATAATATTCATACTTGGATAAAATATCGAGCCTGAGCGAAGGACTTGACCACGAAGGCCGAGAGCCAAGTGGATCCAGAATCATCAGAGTCTCCAAAGGCGCTGAAGGAGTGATCATATCGCTGGTAGAGAAGCTCCCGTTGGTATCCTGTTAAAGGCGAGCCTCATTACATAATCATATATATATAGTTCTTTGATAATGTGAGTAGTCACGAAAGCGCTTGGAATTCCTCTATTTTTCATAGTGGTTGTCTTGAAAATTTTGATATCACCTGTTTACTGTGATTTTTTGCATCATATATATATATATATATATATATATATATATATATATATATATATATATATATATATATATATATATATATATATATATATATATAGGATGGGGTCCACCTCTGGTGTAAATTGTGGGACCCATAGCCTCGGAGAAGTGGATAAAAAAAGGCTTCAAGGAAGAATATTTAGATTTCTTTCTGAAGCCATTTGAATATTCCACTTCCCCTACCACCCCATCTTTTTATACAAACTTTATTTCAAGACAAAATACATAGGGAGTAAAACAACATAGATAACAACTCAGAGCTACATGTCAAATACTTCGTCCAGCTCCCCGGCAGTGGGCCGCGTGCCCAGAACGCTGCAGGCATTTTCCCTCTGGATCGCAACACTGAGTCTATGAAAGAGGAAGCTGGTCGCCCTGTGGTCCTTGGTTTCTATGATGAGTTTTCCACCCAGCTGCTTGAGAAACTTTAGAACACACTTGTCCCATATATATATATATATATATATATATATATATATATATATATATATATATATATATATATATATATATATATATATATATATATAATTATATAAAATTTTTTTCCACTCAGAAAGTCTTCAAGGAAAAATATTTGTATTTCCTCCTGAAGCAAGTTGAATTTCCCACTTTCCCTACCATCCCAGCTTTTAAGAACGTTTTTTACCAATAGGCATTTTTTATTATATATATTATATAATATGGTACACAAGACTATAAGGATACATTACTGGTATAAAGATGGCATATACAGTACAGGTTTGAGGGATACATTTCAAGTGCATATTACTACATGTTTATCACAGATTACAATGCGAAAATGTCATCCAGCTCCTCAGAACAGGTGATCGTACTCAGGATACAGCCAGTTATTACCCTTCTGAACCTCACCGCTAAGTCGCTAGCATATATACTAGCTGCACTGGCATCCCTACTTACCCTGATGAGTCTTTTGCCTAGCTCCTTCAGGAACTTAGATGCACTCTTTCCACATGGGCCAAAGGTCTCTGAGACTATGAGTACAAACATAAAATGACGGGCAAGTTCAGCATATATTCTAGACTTTTAGGAATTCTGAAGCTGGAAGCTGTTGCTCCTTCCTCCTTGGTGTATTGGAGATAGGTAACAACCAGTTGGGACAGAAATGTGTAGTTCTACACCACCTACTTGCCGTCTGTCCAGGTTTGAAGGATGATATTATCTGGACACTTTTGGTTACCATCAGACCTGCAATGTTGGGGTGTTGGTGCTGGGCACTTGGCTGTTGTGAATATTTCGCCTGTTCTTGCGAATTCCTAGCATATATATATATATATATATATATATATATATATATATATATATATATATATATATATATATATATATATATATATATATATATATATATATATATATATATATTTTTTATTATTTTTTTATTAACACATCGGCCGATTCCCACCAAGGCAGGGTGGCCCGAAAAGAAAAACTTTCATCATCATTCACTCCATCACTGTCTTGCCAGAAGGGTGCTTTACACTACAGTTATAAAACTGCAACATTAACACCCCTCCTTTAGAGTGCCGGCACTGTACTTCCCATCTCCAGAACTCAAGTCCGGCCTGCCGGTTTCCTGAATCCCTTCATAAATGTTACTTTGCTCACACTCCAACAGCACGTCAAGTATTAAAAACCATATGCCTCCATTCACTCCTATCAAATACGCTCACACATGCTTGCTGGAAGTCCAAGCCCTCGCACACAAAACTTCCTTTACCCCCTCCTCAACCTTTCCTAGGCCGACCCCTACCCCGCCTTCCCTCCACTACAGATTTATACACTCTCGAAGTCACTCTGTCTCGTTCCATTCTCTCTACATGTCCAAACCACCTCAACAACCCCTCCTCAGCTCTCTGGACAATCGTTTTGGTAATCCGCACCTCCTCCTAATTTCCAAACTCCGAATTCTCTGCATTATATTCACACCACACATTGACCTCAGACATGACATCTCTACTGCCTCCAGCCTTCTCCTCGTTGCAACATTCATCACCCATGCTTCACACCCATATAAGAGCGTTGGTATAACTATCTCTCATACATTCCCTCTTTACTTCCATGGACAAGGTTCTTTGTCTCCACAGACTCCGAAGTGCTCCACTCACCCTTTTCCCCTCATCAATTCTATGATTCACCTCATCCTTCATAGACCCATCCGCCGACATGTCCACTCCCAAATATCTGAATACATTCACCTCCTCCATACTCTCTCCTCCAATCTGATATCCAATCTTTCGTCACCTATTCTTTTTGTTATCCTCATCACCTTACTCTTTCCTATATTCACTTTCAATTTTCTTCTTTACACACCCTACCAAATTCATCCACCAACCTCTGCAGCTTCTCTTCAGAATCTCCCAAAAGCACAGTGTCATCAGCAAAAAGCAACTGTGACAACTCCACTTTGTATTTGCTTCTTTATCTTTTAGCCCAACACCTCTTGCCAAGACCCTCGCATTCACTTCTCTTACAACCCCATCTATAAATATATTGAACAACCACGGTGACATCACACATCCTTGTCTAAGGCCCACTTTTACTGGGAAATAGTCCCTTCCCTCCTACACACACTAACCTGAGCCTCACTATCCTCATAAAAACTCTTCACTGCTTTCAGTAACCTTCCTCCTATTCCATACACCTGCAACATCTGCCACATTGCCCCCTATCTACCCTATCATACGCCTTTTCCAAATCCATAAATGCCACAAAAACATCTTTACCCTTATCCAAATACTGTTCACCTATATGTTTCACTGTAAACACTTGGTCTACACACCCCTACCTTTCCTAAAGCCCCCTTGTTCATCTGCTATCCTGCTTTCTGTTTTACTCTTAATTCTTTCAATAATAACTCTACCATACACTTTACCAGGTACACTCAACAGACTTATTCCCCTATAATTTTTGCACTCTCTTTTGTCCCCTTTGCCTTTATACAAAGGAACAATACACGCTCTCTGCCAATCCCTAGGTACCTTACCCTCTTCCATACATTTATTAAATAATAGCACCAACCACTCCAAAATTATATCCCCACCTGCTTTTAACATTTCTATCTTTATCCCATCAATCCCAGCTGCCTTACCCCCTTTCATTCTACCCACTGCCACACGAACTTCCCTACACCCACAACTGGCTCTTCCACACTCCTACAAGATGTTATTCCTCCTTGCCCTACACACGAAATCACAGCTTCCCTGTCTTCATCAACATTTAACAAATCCTCAAAATATTCTCTCCATCTTCCCGATACCTCTAACTCTCCATTTAATAACTCTCCTCTCCTATTTTTAACTGTCAAATCCATTTGTTCTCTAGGCTTCCTCAACTTATTAATCTCATTCCAAAACTTTTCTTATTTTCAACAAAATTTGCTGATAACATCTCACCCACTCTCTCATCTGCTCTCTTTTACATTGCTTCACCACTCTTTTAACCTCTCTTTTTATATATATATATATATATATATATATATATATATATATATATATATATATATATATATATATATATATATATATATATTATATATATATATATATATATATATATTATATATATATATATTTATATATATTTATAGATGGGGTTGTAAGAGAAGTGAATGCGAGGGTCTTGGCAAGAGGTGTTGGGCTAAAAGATAAAGAAGCAAATACAAAGTGGAGTTGTCACAGTTGCTTTTTGCTGATGACACTGTGCTTTTGGGAGATTCTGAAGTGAAGTTGCAGAGGTTGGTGGATGAATTTGGTAGGGTGTGTAAAGAAGAAAATTGAAAGTGAATATAGGAAAGAGTAAGGTGATGAGGATAACAAAATGAATAGGTGACGAAAGATTGGATATCAGATTGGAGGGAGAGAGTATGGAGGAGGTGAATGTATTCAGATATTTGGGAGTGGACATGTCGGCGGATGGGTCTATGAAGGATGAGGTGAATCATAGAATTGATGAGGGAAAAGGGTGAGTGGAGCACTTCGGAGTCTGTGGAGACAAAGAACCTTGCCCATGGAAGTAAAGAGAGGAATGTATGAGAGTATAGTTATACCAACGCTCTTATATGGGTGTGAAGCATGGGTGATGAATGTTGCAACGAGGAGAAGGCTGGAGGCAGTGGAGATGTCATGTCTGAGGTCAATGTGTGGTGTGAATATAATGCAGAGAATTCGGAGTTTGGAAATTAGGAGGAGGTGCGGGATTACCAAAACGATTGTCAGAGAGCTGAGGAGGGGTTGTTGAGGTGGTTTGGACATGTAGAGAGAATGGAAAGAGACAGAGTGACTTCGAGAGTGTATAAATCTGTAGTGGAGGGAAGGCGGGGTAGGGGTCGGCCTAGGAAAGGTTGGAGGGAGGGTAAAGGAAGTTTTGTGTGCGAGGGGCTTGGACTTCCAGCAAGCATGTGTGAGCGTATTGATAGGAGTGAATGGAGGCATATGGTTTTAATACTTGACGTGCTGTTGGAGTGTGAGCAAAGTAACATTTATGAAGGGATTCAGGAAACCGGCAGGCCGGACTTGAGTTCTGGAGATGGGAAGTACAGTGCCGGCACTCTGAAGGAGGGTGTTAATGTTGCAGTTTTATAACTGTAGTGTAAAGCACCTCTCTGGCAAGACAGTGATGGAGTGAATGATGATGAAAGTTTTTCTTTTTCGGGCCACCCTGCCTTGGTGGGAATCGGCCGATGTGTTAATAAAAATAAAATATATATATATATATATATATATATATATATATATATATATATATATATATATATATATATATATGAAGACAGGGAAGCTGTGATTTCGTGTATAGGGCAAGGAGGAATAACATCTTGTAGGAGTGTGGAAGAGCCAGTTGTGAGTGTGGAGGAAGTTCGTGAGGCAGTGGGTAGAATGAAAGGGGGTAAGGCAGCTGGGATTGATGGGATAAAGATAGAAATGTTAAAAGCAGGTGGGAATATAGTTTTGGAGTGGTTAGTGATATTATTTAATAAATGTATGGAAGAGGGTAAGGTACCTAGGGATTGGCAGAGAGCGTGTATTGTTCCTTTGTATAAAGGCAAAGGGGACAAAAGAGAGTGCAAAAATTATAGGGGAATAAGTCTGTTGAGTGTACCTGGTAAAGTGTATGGTAGAGTTATTATTGAACGAATTATGAGTAAGACAGAAAGCAGGATAGCAGATGAACAAGGGGGCTTTAGAAAAGGTAGGAGGTGTGTAGACCAAGTGTTTACAGTGAAACATATAGGTGAACAGTATTTGGATAAGGGTAAAGAGGTTTTTGTGGCATTTATGGATTTAGAAAAGGCGTATGATAGGGTGGATAGGGGGGCAATGTGGCAGATGTTGCAGGTGTATGGAATAGGAGGTAGGTTACTGAAAGCAGTGAAGAGTTTTTATGAGGATAGTGATGCTCAAGTTAGAGTGTGTAGGAGGGAGGGGGACTATTTCCCAGTAAAAGTGGGCCTTAGACAAGGATGTGTGATGTCACCGTGGTTGTTCAATATATTTATAGATGGGGTTGTAAGAGAAGTGAATGCGAGGGTCTTGGCAAGAGGTGTGGGGTTAAAAGATAAAGAATTAAATACAAAGTGGGAGTTGTCACAGTTGCTTTTTGCTGATGACACTGTGCTTTTGGGAGATTCTGAAGAGAAGTTGCAGAGGTTGGTGGATGAATTTGGTAGGGTGTGTAAAAGAAGAAAATTGAAAGTGAATATAGGAAAGAGTAAGGTGATGAGGATAACAAAAAGATTAGGTGACGAAAGATTGGATATCAGATTGGAGGGAGAGAGTATGGAGGAGGTGAATGTATTCAGATATTTGGGAGTGGACATGTCAGCGGATGGGTCTATGAAGGATGAGGTGAATCATAGAATTGATGAGGGAAAAAGGGTGAGTGGAGCACTTCGGAGTCTGTGGAGACAGAGAACTTTGTCCATGGAAGTAAAGAAGGGAATGTATGAAAGTATAGTTATACCAACACTCTTATATGGGTGTGAAGCATGGGTGATGAATGTTGCAACGAGGAGAAGGCTGGAGGCAGTGGAGATGTCATGTCTGAGGTCAATGTGTGGTGTGAATATAATGCAGAGAATTCGGAGTTTGGAAATTAGGAGGAGGTGCGGGATTACCAAAACTATTATCCAGAGAGCTGAGGAGGGGTTGTTGAGGTGGTTCGGACATGTAGAGAGAATGGAAAGAGACAGAATAACTTCGAGAGTGTATAAATCTGTAGTGGAGGGAAGGCGGGGTAGGGGTCGGCCTAGGAAAGGTTGGAGGGAGGGGGTAAAGGAAGTTTTGTGTGCGAGGGGCTTGGACTTCCAGCAAGCATGTGTGAGCGTATTTGATAGGAGTGAATGGAGACAAATGGTTTTTAATACTTGACGTGCTGTTGGAGTGTGAGCAAAGTAACATTTATGAAGGGATTCAGGGAAACCGGCAGGCCGGACTTGAGTCCTGGAGATGGGAAGTACAGTGTCTGCACTCTGAAGGAGGGGTGTTAAGAGTCGAGACCCTAATATGAGGGTTCAAAAAAATTGAACTTGAAAAATTATGGAATATAATATTTTCTTACCAAAAAATAGTGCATAATTCTGGCTACATGTTGATGTAATCAGCTTCTCTGTATCATATTTCTAAGTATGTTTTTCCACTGATGTAATTTTCTTTTGTTTTTCCTGTAATCAAGGCCTGTTGATAATTAGTGATTTTTTTTTTGTTTGTTTTTACTCTAAAAATAACGATTTTGATGATTGTTTCATTCAAAATAGTCAACATGGTAATTTGTGTGAAGACTAGAGTGAGCAGAGTGAGAGATGGTGCCTCAGTAGCCAGAGGGCTATCAACAAATGTTGAGTGTGCAACACGGTCAAATTTGTTGGGCCATTTCCATAGAGTTTTACATATAACAAAATTGTGAATAAAACAGGAATAAGTTATTGACATTATTTACACTTATTTGAGAAGAGTATTTATAGGAGTGTCATGATTTTTTCGGATGTTATTGAGGAATGATGGTTCTATTACAATTCCAGTATTGATTTTAGATATGTCCTACTGTTTTGTTTTTATTGATTTTTTTCTTCCAAAAAATTAATTAAAAAAAAAAACAAATTTCAAGAATTTGTTTTAATACAATCTATTGACATTTCTCTCAAAAGCCTCTGGAATAAAGATTATCTAACTCTTTATCTTTCATCTGATGTCGACTAGAACATTTTAGAACATTGTATGTCTTACCTGAAGGGAGAGTTTTATACCCTCCAACCTCTATATAAAATTTTGCAAAATCTTGCAAGTTTGCAACATAAGGTCAATTCACAAAAATTGGTGAAAATGGAAAATGCTGGTTAAATCACAGTATCAATGTTCATTGAAATTGAACCAAAAACAAAAAACATGAATAAATGATGCCACCGACCCTTTAATGTTGCAGTTTTATAACTGGAGTGTAAAGCACCCCTCTGGCAAGACAGTGATGGAGTGAATGATGATGAAAGTTTTTCTTTTTCGGGCCACCCTGCCTTGGTGGGAATCGGCCGATGTGTTAATATATATATATATATATATATATATATATATATATATATATATATATATATATAATATATATATATATAATAATATATATATATATATATTATATATATATATATATATATATATATATATATATATATATATATATATATATATATATATATATATATATATATATATATATATATATATATATATATATATATATATATATATATATATATGTCGTGCCGATTAGGTAAAACTTGCGATTTTGGCTTAAATAGCAACGCTCACCTTGCCATATAAGACAAGTGAAAATTTGTGTATGCAATAATTTCGCCAAAATCATTCTGAACATAACGAAAAAATATATTTCATTATGTTTGTTTATTATTAAATTCATGTTAACGTATCTAATATATATTTAGTTGGGTTAGGCTAAATTAAATTGCGCTTGTTGTAATAAGGTTAGGTAGGTTTTCAAAGCTTCTCTTGGTACAAAATTATAAATTCT
The DNA here is from genome assembly GCA_009830355.1 of Cherax destructor. Classification (NCBI taxonomy): domain Eukaryota; kingdom Metazoa; phylum Arthropoda; class Malacostraca; order Decapoda; family Parastacidae; genus Cherax; species Cherax destructor. Next base: position 11,562 of record WNWK01008643.1, read on the forward strand.
TACATTAACATAAATGAAAAAATATATCTTTAAACGTATACGAGAAAATTTTAGAAAGGACTTAATTTTAAATGAGTTCTTGCTAATTGACCAGTTTTACCTAATCGGCACGACATATATATATATATATATATATATATATATATATATATATATATATATATATATTATATATATATATATATATATACCTAATGTAACGTAAACTAGTGTAACTTTATCTTAGCTAAATTTTATGTGTAGGGTGGATCAGTTCAAATTTATCATACCTTCCACAAGCTTCATAACCTTGCCCTTGCTCAGGTTAAACTTAAGGAGCCATTTGTCGGACCAGACTTGCAAGCCTGCCCCGATCCCCTTATAGGCTTACTTGATCCTCGTGCGCTTATATTCCCCTCATAAGTTTCAAAAAGTCTGCCAACAGGGAAACCTCCGACTCTATCCCTTCTGCCATGTCATTCACATATGTAAGAAAGATCACCAGTCCTAGAAATGACCCTTGTGGAACCCCACTCAACACAAGCACCCACTCTGATACCTCTTCTCGTACCGACACAAAGTGATTCCTTCCTGTCAGGCATTCCCTGATCACTTGCAGTACTTTCCCTCGTATTTCTACCTACTCATCCAGCTTTTCAACCAGTTTCTTGTGTGGTACTGTGTCGAAAGCCTTCTAACAGTCCAATAAGATGCAGTCTACCCCTCCCTTTCTCTCCTGTGTTACCTCTGTTTCCTTGTCATAGAACTCCAATAGGTTTATGATGCAGGATTTCCTTTCCCTGAAGCCGTGCTGTTTGTCATGTATGAGTTCATTCCTCGCAAGATAATCTTCTCCTTAGCTTTACATACTGTACATGTCAGTGACCCTGGTAATGTAGTGCATCCTGTGTGTCTTCTTTCTTAAAAATCGTGACTACATTTTCTGTCTTCCACACCTCAAGCAATTGCTTTATTTTGATAGATTTATTGAAGATCGTTGTTAGTGGCACACAGTGCATCTACTCTCCCTCTAAGGATCCAAAGAGAGATATTATCTCTGCCTTCAAGGTATCTAGTTCTCCTAGCAGGTCCTTCAGCGTCTCTTCGGTTGCGTGCAGTGTGTCCAGCCCCATACAACCTTGATTTGCTGGATGCCTCTCTGATTGAACAGTGAATAGCTCCTTGAATCGCGAACTGGTTGTTCCCTGTTAGCTCCCTTTTTTCCGTCCTTAGCCTGATTACCTGGTCATTGACTGCTGTTTTCCTCCAGATGTGGCTGTATAAGAACTGTCAGATTTGGTTTTTGATGCTATATCATTCTCGTATTGACGCTGGGTTGCCTCCTTATCCATGCATATTCATTTTTGGCTCTTCGGCTCAATTTCTTGTTATCCTGGGTCTTTGCGTTTCAATACATTTTCCATACTCTAGCACATTTATATTTGGCCTCTCCACACCTCTGGGTAAACTATGGGCTCATTTTAGTTTTCCCGTTGTTTCTGTTGCTCCCTGCAACCTGTGGTTGTGTGTTCCATCATGTAGCAACTGGCTCTTACTTGTGTAGTCCCCTTTTTGAAAGTGTGGCTTTCCCATCCTTTTCGAACGGGTTCACACTCTATTGTCAACTCTACTGTGTATTCGAATCTCAAGACCACGTGATAGCTAGTGCCTAGGGGCCTTCCTTGTGTGATATCCTTTATGTCTGAGCTGTTAAATGTGAATACGTGGGCCGGCTTTCTGTGTTTGTGTGGGAGTGTGAATTTGTATGTGTTTGTGTGTGTTTGTGTGTGTGTGTGTGTGTGTGTGTGTGTGTGTGTGTGTGTGTGTGTGTGTGTGTGTACTCACTATTTGTACTCAACTATTTGTGGATGCAGGGGTCGATTCATAGCTCCTGGCCCCGCCTCTTCACTGATTGCTACTAGGTCCTCTCTCTCTCTGCTCCATGAGCTTTATCAAACCTCATCTTAAAACTATGTATGGTTCCTGCCTCCACTGCAACACTTTCTAGGCTATTCCACTTCCTGACAATTCTATGACTAAAGAAACACTTCCTAACGTCCCTTTGACTCATAAGAGTTTTCAACTTCCAATTGTGACCCCTTGTTTCTGTGTCCTACCTCTGGAACATCCTGTCTTGGTCCACTTTGACAATTCCTTGCAGTAATTTATATGTCGTTATCATGTCTCCCCTAACCTCCTGTCCTCCAGCGTCGTCAGGCCGATTTCCCTTAACCTTTTTCGTAGGACAATCCCCTTAGGTCTGGGACTAGTCTCGTTTCAAACCTTTGCACTTTCTCTAATTTCTTGACGTGCTTCACCAGGTGTGGATTCCAAACTGGTGCTGCATACTCCAGTATGGGCCTGACGTATATGGTGTACAGAGTCTTGAACGATTCCGTACTGAGTTATTGGTACGCTGTTCTTAGGTTTGCCAGACGCCCGTATGCTGCAGCAGTTATCTGATTGATGTGCGCCTCAGGAGATGTGCTCGGTAATATACACACCCCAAGATCTTTTTCCTTGAGTGAGGTTTGTAGTCTTTGGCCACCTAGACTCTGTCCGTGGTCTTCTTTGTCCTTCGCCGATCTTCATGACTTTGCAATTGGCAGGGTTAAATTCAAGGAGGCAGTTGCTGGACCAGGCTTGTAGCCTGTCCAGATCTCTTTGTAGTCCTGCCTGATCCTCATTTGATTTAATTCTCTTCATTATCTTCACAATATCTGCAAACAAGGACACTTTGAGTCTATCCCTTCCGTTATGCCATTCACATATACCAAAAACAGTACAGGTCCTAGGACTGATCCCTGTGGAACTCTGACACCTTGTCACGTACCATGACTCGCTATTGCCTTACTGTCAGATATTCCCTGATCCATTGCAGTGCCTTTCCTGTTATGCGTGCCTGATCCTCTAGCTTATGCATTAACCTCTTGTGAGGAACTGTCTCGAAGGCCTACTTGCAGTCCAAGAAAATGCAGTCTATCCACTCCTCTCTCTTGTGTCTTACTTTTGTTACCTTGTCGTAAAACTCTAGTAGGTTTGTGACACAGGATTTTCCTTCCCTGAAACCGTACTGGTTGTCGTTTATAAGCGTGTGTCTTACTAGGTGCTCCACCACTCTCCTCCTAATGATCTTCTCCATGACTTTGCATACTATACACGTCAGTTACACAGGTCTGTAGTTTAATGCCTCGTGTCTGTCTCTTTTCTTAAAAATTGGAACTACATTTGCCATCTTCCATACCTCAGGTAGTTGCTCAGTTTCAATGGATGAGAATATGATTTTTGTAAGTGGCACGCACAGCATTTCTGCTCCCTCTCTAAGGACCCACGGAGAAATGTTGTCTGGTCCCTCAGCCGTTGAGGCATCAAGTTCACATAGCAGCTTCTTCACCTCCTCCTCGGTTGTGTGTATTTCATCCAGCACTTGTTGGTGTACCTCCCCATTCTGAATTCCTGGAGTCCTTCCTGTCTCCGCTGTAAATACTTCTTTAAATCTCATGTTGAGCTCCTCACATACCTCTTGGTCGTTTCTTGTGAACTCTCCACCTTCCTTCCTCAGCCTGATTACCTGGTCCTTGACTGTTGTTTTCCTCCTTATGTGGCTAAACAACAGTTTCGGGTCAGACTTGACTTTCGATACTATGTCATTTTCGTATTGTCTCTGAGTCTCCCTTTTATCTGTGCATATTCGTTTCAGGCTCTTCGGCTAGTCTCTTTATTTTTCTGGGTCCTTTGTCTTCTGTACTTTTTCCATTCTCTCGTGCACTTAGGTTTTGCCTCTCTACACCTTTGGGTGAACCAAGGACTCGTTCTCGTCTTCCCATTACTTCTGTTTCCCTTGGGAACAAACCTCTCCTCTGCCTCCTTGAATTTTGTTGTCACATAGTCCTTCATTTCTTTTATTGATTTTCCTGCCAATTCTCTCTCCCACTGAACGTCTTGTAGGAAGTTCCTCATGCCTGTGTAGTCCAACGTTTTGTAGTTTCTTTTCTCCCTTCCTATTCCTATTCCTCCTCCTGTGTGTGTGTACTCACCTGATTGTACTCACCTAATTGTGGTTGCAGGGGTCGAGACTCAGCTCCTGGCCCCGCCTCTTCGCTGTCCGCTACTGGGTCTCTGCTCTTCCTGCTCCATGAGCTTTATCATACCTTGTCTTAAAACTATGTATGGTTCCTGCCTCCACTATATCTTTCTCTAGACTATTCCACTTCCTGACTACTCTGTGGCTGAAGAAATGCTTCCTAACATCCCTTTGACTCATCTGAGTCTTCAGCTTCCAGTTGTGTCCCCTTGTTTCTGTGTTCCCTCTCTGGAACATCCTGTCACTGTCTACCTTGTCAATTCCCCGCAGTATTTTGTATGTCGTTATCATGTCTCCTCTGACCCTTCTTTCCTCCAGTGTTGTTAGTCCTATTTCCTCAACCTTTCTTCATAGGACAGACCCCTGAGTTGTGGAACTAACCTTGTCGCAAACCTTTGCACTTTCTCTAGTTTCTTTACGTGTTTGACCAGGTGTGGGTTCCAGACTGGTGCTGCATATTCTAGTATGGGCCTGACGTACACGGTGTACAGTGTCTTGAACGATTCCTTGTTAAGGTAACGGAACGCTAATCTTAGGTTTGCCAGTCGCCCATATGCTGCCGCAGTTATCTGGTTGATGTGTGCCTCTGGAGACGTGCTTGGCGTTATACTCACCCCAAGGTCTTTCTCCTTTGCCAAGGTTTGTAGCCTTTGTCCGCCTAGCAGCGGTCTTCTTTGCCCTTCTCCGATCTTCATGACTTTGCATTTGGTGGGATTGAATTCGAGAAGCCAGTTGCTAGACCAGATGTCAAGCTTGTCCAGGTCTGTTTGAAGTCCTGCTTGGTCCTCTTCCGATGTGATTCTCCTCATTAATTTCACATCATCTGCGAAAAGAGACACTTCTGAGTCTATCCCGTCCGTCATGTCATTTACATATACCAAGAATAACACTGGTCCTAAGACTGACCCCTGCGGTACACCGCTCGTCACAGGCGCCCACTGTGATACTTCATCACGCACCATGACCCGTTGTTGCCTCCCTGTGAGGTATTCCCTGATCCATTCCAGTGCCCTTCCTGTTATACATGCTTGTTCTTCCAACTGCTTTACTAATCTCATGTGAGGAACTGTGTCGAAGGCTTTCCTGCAGTCCAGGAAAATGCAATCAACCCACCCTTCTCTCTCTTGCCTTACCTCTGTTACTTTATCATAGAACTCTAGGAGGTTTGTTACACAAGATTTGCCTTCCCGGAATCCGTGCTGTCTGGTGTTTATTATCCTGTTCACCTCGAGGTGCTCCACCATTCTTTTCCTGATGATTTTCTCCAGGACTTTGCACACTATACACGTATACACTATACACTATACACGTGTGTGTGTGTGTGTGTGTGTGTGTGTGTTAGTTACCATTTTGTCCTAGGCGCATGTCGATTAGACACTAGGTCTGTTGTATGTGTGTGTGTGTAAGGAAACACTTCGAAATGTTTCAGCCCCGCCGGGAATTGAACCCGGGCCCTCTGTGCGTGAAGCGAGAGAGTACTCACTTAATTGTGGTTGCAGGGGTCGAGACTCAGCTCCTGGCCCCGCCTCTTCGCTGTCTGCTACTGGGTCTCTGCTCTCCCTGCTCCATGAGCTTTATCATACCTTGTCTTAAAACTATGTATGGTTCCTGCCTCCACTATATCTGTGTGTGTGTGTGTGTGTGTATGTGTACTCACCTATTTGCTCACTTATTTGTGGTTACAAGGGTCGAGGCACAGCTCCTGGCTTCGCCTCTTCACTGATCGCTACTAGGTCACTCTCTCCCTGCTCCATGAGCTTTATCAAACCTCGTCCTAAAACTATGTACGGTTCCTGTCTAAACTTCTAGTTCTACTCTCTCTCCCTGCTCTTGAGTTTTATCATCTTCTTAAAGCTATGAATGGATCCTGCCTCCATTACATCACTTTCAAAATTGTACTTCCAAACATCCCTGTGACTCCTCATCTTCCAGTTATGACCCCTTGTTGCTGTGTCACATCTGTGAAACATTTTGTTCCTACCCACCTTGTTAATTCCTCTCAGGATTTTATATATTATTATCATGTCCCCCTTATCCCTCCTGGCATCCAGAGTTATTAGGTTGAGCTCTCTTAATGCAAACCTTTGCTCTTTTTCTAATTTATTGACGTGTTTGACTAAGTGTGGGTTCCATAATGGTGATGCATACTCCAGTATGGGCCTGACGTGCACTGTGTACAGTGTCGTGAATAACTCCTTACTCAGAAGTCGAAACGCTGTTTTCAGCGTTGTAGAGCTCTAGTAGGCTTGTGACAAATTATTTCTTTTCCATCAAGCCGTGCTGGTTGTCATGTATGAGCCCGTTTCTTTGTAGGTGCTCCACTACTCTTCTGATAATGTTCTCCATAAGTTTACATACGATACCTATCAACGATACTGGCCTGTAATTTAGAGCAGCCTCTCTCACCTTTTTTAAAAAAACAGGACTATATTTGCTGTCTTCCACACCTCAGGCAGTTGTTGTTAGTGGCACACACTGAATTTGCTCTCTCTATCAGGAACCAAAGAGAGATATTATATTGGTCCACCGTCAATGAGGTATCTAGCTCCCCTAGCACATTCTTCATCTCCTCCTCGGTTGTGTGCAGTGTGTTCGGCATTTGCTGGTGCACCCTACCACCTTTGTTTGAGGGAAGCCTCTCTGTCTCCACTGTGAATACCTTCCTGTATAGCGAACTGAGCTCCTCACATACATCCTGGTTGTTCCCTGTGAGCTCCCTTCCTTCCTTCCTTCCTCAACCTGATTACCTGGTCCTTGACTGTTATTTTCCTCCTGATGTGGCTGTATAACAACCTTGGGTCAGATTTGTCTTTTGATGTTGTCATTCTCACATTGATATTGGGCTTCTATCCTTATTCATTTATACTCAAATCTGCCTCTGTGGCTCAACTCACTTTTTTCCTGGGTCCTTTGCTTTCTATACTTTCTTCATGTAGAAATTGCCTCATACCTGTGTAGTCCTCTTTTGGAAGTTTGGCTTCTTCCGTCCTTCTCATGCTGCTTCACTCTCCATTGTTAACTCTACTATGTATTCGAAACTCAAGACCACGTGATCGCTAGCACCTAGGGGCTTCTCGTGTGTGATATCAACTGTGTCTGAACTGTTCAAGGTGAATACGAGGTCCAGCCTCCCTGGTTCATGTGTGTGTGTGTGTACTCACCTAACTGTAATACATATAGGGCGTAATTATTGTAGTTTGTTAATTGATGGGTGGACCACAGGGTGTGCATTTAAAGAGAGGCAACAGATATTTCAAATTTTTTTTTAATTGTGGCTACAGTTAGAGTAAAATGTAGATGTGGTACAAGGAGAATGTTATCAGAAAGTCAGAGTGAGGTGAAGGTTTATAAACTAAATGAGGAGGTACTCAGGGTAAAGTATATGCAGCTATTTGTAGAAAGACGCGCTAGTGAAACAATGAGGTAAATAGAATAGTAAGAGAAAAAAGTTAGCATTCGAGAGATATTTATGAAGTAGTAGTGATATAAGAAAGAAGAAGTATATGAAGAGAAAAATAGTTTAAGAGAGCGGTGAAAGAATGTATAAGAAGAGCAAATGAGTGGGTGAGAGGCTATCAACAAATTTCCCAGAGAATGAGAAAAAGTTTTGGAGTGAGATTAAGAAAATTTAGGGTATGACTGGGTATTACATCAAAAAATAGAAGAGGAGAGTTATTAGATGGGGAGCTGGAGGTATCGGGAAGATAGAGGGAATATTTTCAGGAATAACTGTTGACGAAGATAAGAAAACTGTGATTTCGTGCACTGATCAGGGAGGTATTACATCATTTAGGAATAAGGAAGACCAAGAGGTATTACATCATTTAGGAGTAAGGAATAGCAAGATGTGAGTGTGGGGAGGTGCTTGAGGCTGCGGAAGTGTGGGGAGGTGCTTGAGGCTGCGGGAGTGTGGGGAGGTGCTTGAGGCTGCGAGAGTGTGGGGAGGTGCTTGAGGCTGCGGGAGTGTGGGGAGGTGCTTGAGGCTGCGGGAGTGTGGGGAGGTGCTTGAGGCTGCGGGAGTGTGGGGAGGTGCTTGAGGCTGCGGGAGTGTGGGGAGGTGCTTGAGACTGCGGGAGTGTGGGGAGGTGCTTGAGACTGCGGGAGTGTGGGGAGGTGCTTGAGGCTGCGGGTAGAATGAAAGAAAGTAAAGCAGCTGAGATTGATTGGATCAAAACAGAAATGTTATAATAAGGTGGGGATATTGTTTTGCAAAGGTTGGTGTTTTTATTAAATGAATGTATGAAAGAGGCGATGGTACCTAGGGACTGAAATAAAGCATGCATAGTCTCTTTGTATAAAGGCATAGGGACTAAAGAAAGCTTAAGAATTATAGGGAAATAAACCTGTTGAATATTCCTGGTACTATGTATGTTAAGGAACCACTCAGGCCATGTTTCGCGCGGACATGAGAATTATGCGAAAAAATATGATATTGGGTTTTGTTTACAGAAAAATAGTGTAAGTAGTTGGCAACATTTTGGTGAAAACCGCATCATAATACGATGTTTCTAAAGCAAATTATAGCTACTTCAACAGATTAAGGCAACAACAAGGCTGCTCCTATATTTTGCCATTCCCTGAGCCGTTGAGACTCCAGCAATGGCCTATTTGCAGGAACTGTTGCAACAACATACAAGGAACTTACAGTGACAAGAAAACTGACGGTGACTACAGCGAAATGGACCAAATATGACCAAAAGAGGAGACCGGCATTCAAATACCAGACCCGCTACCAGACTTACAATCCTGACAAGCAACGTTTTCCACTACACTGAGTGACTGACTCCCATATCAACTGCACAGTGTTAATGGGAAGTCAATATAAGGGAAAACCTAATCAACAAACTACAAGGAAACTGACAGGTCTGTAATGTAGTGTAGTGTCGATTTTTTTCCCCTCAGTGCCAGGTGAGGGAAGGAAGTGATCATTTAATCATGGCTGACTGACATTCAATCACCAGCTACTGCCAGATGTACAACTACGAGGCGACATTCTAATTATACTGACAGTACCTGACTATCATATCAACTGCAGCAGTGTTAATGGGAGGGAAACACAAGGGAACCCGATAAATCTACAAAACAAACTCCAGGAAACTGTCAGGCTATACCAGCGGTTCTCCCTCAGTGCTAAATGTGGGAAAGAAGTGAATAGTTAACCAACCATGGATATTCTTTTTAATAGCTGACTTCTATATTAATGACCAGTGTATATTAGGAGGGAAACATAGGAGAAAACGCCAAATCTAACAACAAAACCCCAAGGAATCTGTCAGGGGCAGTGGCCGTTTTTTCCCCTCACTGCTTTTAAAAATGGCTGACACATCAACTCTACGAGGAATAGCAACAACGACGAGCACCGCTATATGGGATTGATGGGGCTGTGTGCGGACATCGCCTTTGAAAAACTTTACCCTGCCAGGATGGAAATGAGTTAGAAGTGTGATAGGGGAAGCTGGACTATGAAGTGAGGAGTGATGGGAGTTTACGAAGTAAGGGGACAAGTGAGGGGTAATCCGGGTATGTGATAACAGAAAATTTACTAGAAACCAGTGGTGATTTCTAGAGTAGATACTAGGCATTGCTAGGTGTCTGATAGGATCAGTGGTTTCTTTTTAATAAAAATTAAAGAAAAGAAAACATTTTTTTTTTTTTGTGAAGTGATAAAGAGTGAAGAGTAACTATGGCTGGTATCAGAGGGGTTCAGGCTGCCATAATGATATTTATCATTATTGTGCATTTCTCTGAAGAAGGAAATCAGTCATGGGGTCTGGAAAAGGTGAATGAGGTGATAGCTCCCTGGAAAGTGAAAGCCCAACAGTGGCCATCATACCAGAAACGTAAGTGCCACTGTCGCCGCAAGGTTTGGCAACCCCACATATCCAAAACAAAACAATGGCGCACAGCTTTTATAGTGGCGCTATTAAGTGGCGATATTCATACTAATCCAGGACCTCAATCTATGGTACAGGTGCAAAACAGACAGATAAGTCATGGTGATAATGACGGTCTAGTAGCTAGTAATGATAACCTTAACGCTATATGTAATGCACAGACAATAGAACCATTATTATTATCTCATACACCACCAGACATATGTATACACTGTACTAAGGTACGAAAGAAGAACAGTAAACTTACCGGATGTAAATTGTGTAAAGGTTGGGTGCATAATGGATGTGTTCAATTATGGTAATGGTGCCAGATTTAATTTTGTTTGTAACAAATGCACTTTGGCACAGTTACCCTTTAACAATGATGACATTCATTTTCCTATTTTTAATGCTAATGACCCCTTGCCATTTATTGATAATTATGATTGTCTTAGGAAAACAGGCCTTCACTTTATTCATGTCAACGCAAGATCACTTCTTCCAAAATTGGCAGAGATTAGGATTCTAGCTAACAGAACTAGAGCGGCAGTCATATCCATCTCGGAATCCTGGTTGGATGATACCGTGACTGATGACGAGGTCAAAATAGAAGGTTACAATATAAAACGCTTAGATAGGAATAGAAAAGGTGGTGGGGTATGTGCCTACATAAGGAACGACTTAGCCTATAATCCAAGACCTGATTTAAATTACAATAAACTGGAGATCCTATGGTTTGAAGTGTTGCTTCCCAAAAAAAACCCATCTTAGAAGGAACTAGTTACCGCCCTCCCACCTATGACCAGTTCTTAGAGGACTTTTCGAGAGTCTTGTCAGGACTTGATAACAATGACGAGACAGTAATACTAGGAGACTTCAATATCTGTTTTCAACAGCAAAATAACGGAATATGTAAAAGATATAAGCAAATTCTGGATTTAAATAGTTACACTCAACTAATTAATACACCAACCCGGATCACACAGTTCTCAGCTACCCTAATTGACCACATACGTACTTTGTAACCGCCCTGAGAACATTAGTCAGTCAGGGGTCATTACCACAGGTCTTAGTGATCATTTCATCATTTACTGTACCAGGAAAATTACTAGGGAACGGATAGGCCTACACAAGACAATAAAAGTTAGGTCAACTAGAAACTACAGTAAAGAAACACTGGTAAATATGCTACACAATTGTGACTGGTCAGTGATAACAAGTTGCACGGACGTAAATGATGCCTGGGAAAAATTCAAAACAATGTTCACTGACATCCTTGATAATATTGCACCAGTTAAAGAGGTCAGGATTAAACGAAGAACTGAACCCTGGATGACTACTGAGATATTAGATAATATGAAATTCAGAGACCAGTTGATAAAAAGATTTAAGACAAACAGACAGGATATTGCAGCACTAAATGAATTCCAAAGGGTGAGGAACAGAGTGCAGAGGCTTATAAAAGGCGCAAAGGCGAGGCGCTATTGCTCAAAAATCGAAGAGTACAAGAATAACCCTAGAAAGCTCTGGCAACAACTCAAACAGTTGGGGTATAGCCATAAACCCGTAGATAGATCTAACATAGTACTAAATGTCGATAACGAGGTATGCCACGAAACAACTAAAGTGGCAAATTGTTTTAATTCATACTACACAACTGTCTCATCAACACTAGTAAGTAAGCTACCAGCTGCATCAGATACCTTTAACACAGACTCTGATAAGTTTAAAACATACTATACCAATAAAGGAGTAACTCCAAACAGTTGTCAACTAGTAAGTGTATCTCATGACTTCGTGCAAAAATAACTAAGCAGGTTAAACCCAATTAAGAGCACCGGCCCAGATAACATCCCGTCTAAGTTCCTAAAAGACGGTGCCTCTGAACTGGCAATCCCCATTTCTCACATAATAAATTTGTCCATCACCACTAATCCAGTGCCAGAGGGGTTCAAGGAGGCCAGAGTTACTCCTATCTTCAAGACAAATAGTAGGTCTGATGTCAGCAACTATAGGCCTGTTAGTATACTCAGTGTAATATCCAAAATTCTAGAGAGGGCGGTGTACTGTCAAGTAGTTAAATATCTTAGTGACAACAACATTCTTCATAGTTACCAATCAGGCTTTAGGAGATCTTACTCAACCGACACCTCCTTAATTAATCTGATGGATTACATGATAACTGAAATGTCTATAGGGAACCTCATAGGAAAGGTAACTTTAGACTTGCAAAAGGCCTTCGATACTGTCAACCACAATATATTATGTAAGAAACTTCATGCTATCGGCATAGGTTCCACAGACTGGTTTAAGTCCTATCTTAGCAACAGGAAACAAATTGTCAAAATCAACAAAACAGAATCAGAACCACTGCCGATAGCATGTGGAGTTCCCCAAGGTAGTATTCTGGGTCCTTTATTATTCCTGTGGTATGTAAATGATATGCCCATCAGTGTCAAGTGCAAACTCCTACTGTATGCGGATGACAGTGCTCTGTTAGTATCAGGTAAAGACCCACAAGATATAGCTAATGTATTAACACTGGAACTGGAGTCCTGCAGCAAATGGTTAGTAGACAACAAACTATCGTTACATCTCGGGAAAACAGAAGCCATACTCTTTGGCACGAAATATAAACTGAGCAGGGTAAATAATTTTAATGTCCGGTGTAATGGGGAATCCATCACTTCAGTTTCCTCAGTAAAATATCTGGGAATCCCCTTTGACCCATGCATGTCAGGAGAATTGATAGGGAACAGTGTAGTAAAGAAAGCGAATGCCAGACTGAAGTTCCTCTACAGACAAGCACAGTGTCTACCTACTGAGGCTCGCAGGACCCTATGTCTAGCCCTTATACAATGTCATATGGACTACGCTTGCTCTTCATGGTACTCTGCCTTGACAAAAAAACTGAAAGATAAACTGCAAATCACCCAGAACAAAATGGTAAGATTCATCCTGGACCTGGGCCCAAAAGAACATGTAGGCCAGGATGAATTACAACAATTGGATATGCTGAATATTGAAGACAGAGTAAAACAACTTAAATTAAATCAAGTTTATAAAATTGCTCACAAACAGTGTCCAGAATATCTTGCTGCCAATTTTGTCAAGGCTGGGAACCAAAACAGTCATAGTACTAGGGGAAGAGAGCACAACTTTGTAGTACCCACAGTCAGTGGCCAGGCTTCAAACACCTTTTATTGTACAGCAATAAAGGAATGGAACAGACTGCCTGCACATGTCAAAGCCAGTCATAGCATGAGCCAGTTCAAGAAGAGAGCCAAAAGCTACCTAATGAAGGAGGAGGTGTTGATTCACCGGGAATTCTCCCGGCCCGGGTCTTTACCAGATGGCGACCCGGCTCCGGCTCCCTGGCGTGGGAGTATCAGAGACCTATGTCTCCCATGGGAGGGGGTACCCCTCAGCGGCGGGACCAACTGGCCCCAGGTCTAGCCACATTCCCCACCAGCACGAGGCAGGTGGTTGATAGATGCTAGGCCTCTTTGGTCTGCCACCTTCCCCGCCCCAAGGAGGCTGACAGGAAAAGCAGGCTTGCGAGCCGCAGATGGTAGCAAGCTCCAGCCTTAGCACCTACCCTGCCCTAGAAGGGCTGGGCATGGTGATCGACCCTACCTAATTTCAGTTCAGTTCAGACTCCCAGGTAAGGACCCACTAGGGGCGAGGGGGAAGTGGGGACAGACGAAGAATAGCCGGTGAGAGGAAGAGCTGAAGGAGAAGAGAAAGAGTCAGGACTAAACCCAACAGTCTAACTACTTTTATCCCCTACCTAATGAATGTAGCGACAGAAAGGGAGGAGAATGATTTTTTATTTTTTTAGCTAACACACATGTATATGTAAATAACTCTTTTTACCTTATTCCTAGTATACATATATCCTTTATAATATAATAACATATATATCCTACAATGTATAATATTAAGGTATAAAAAGGACCCCAATGGAAATAAGTCACTCTGTCTGACTTTTTGGGTTATCCCAGGTTCTCTACAAATATGCTGCTATGTATGATAATCTATGTAAAAAAAAAAATGTATTTCTGTATACCTGAATAAACTTACATACTTACTTACATGTCTGGTGGCGACCCGACATAAGCGCCAGGTGAATTTTTATATATTTTTTTTGTTTGTTTCTAATTTTGTCTATTTTTCTTCCTAATACAGTAAATTTACCACTTAACATCATTACAGTGTGGGAGGAGCTTTATAGCAGAGGTGGGAGGAGCTTTATAGCAGAGGTGGGAGGAGCTTTATAGCAGAGGTGGGGGGAGCTTTATAGCAGAGGTGGGAGGAGCTTTATAGCAGAGGTGGGAGGAGCTTTATAGCAGAGGTGGGAGGAGCTTTATAGCAGAAGTGGGAGGAGCTTTATAGCAGAGGTGGGAGGAGCTTTATAGCAGAGGTGGGAGGAGCTTTATAGCAGAGGTGGGAGGAGCTTGCATGATGATGCAACACACCATTTATAGATTTTATCGATGTCGTCAGTCTGACCGCCACTCACAAGATGTCTTATACTGACGCTATTATTGCTAATATTCTTTTTCTGCTTATATCATTTATTCAATAATGATAAACGAATAAGAAAGAAGGCCAAAATATTATTATTTGTATATTTTATACTGGAGCCCGGTGGTCTGGTGGCTAGAGCTCTCGCTTCACACACGGAGGTCCCGGGTTCGATTCCCGGCGGGTGGAAACATTTCGACGAGTTTCCTTACACCTGATGTCATGTTCACCTAGCAGCAAATAGGTACCTGAGTTGTTAGTCGACTGGTGTGGGTCGCATCCTGGGGGACAAGATTAAGGACCCCAATGGAAATAAGACAGACAGTCCTCGATGACGCACTGACTTTCTTGGGTTATCCTGGGTGGCTAACCTTCCGGGGTTAAAAATCCGAAGAAATCTTATCTTATCTTATGTAGCCTTGAAGAAATGTTACCGACTATAAGAGACGGGTTTTCTATGTTACCTCTGGTAGAACTAGAGAAAACGGTGTTTCATGTACGGGAAACAATAAGAAATCACTTATATTGTATAGAAAAGTCCAAAATAACGCGATTTTCGTGATTTTTTTTTTTTTACTTTTCTGAAGTAATTAGCTAGCCAGCGCGTTCACCCGAATATCTCGAAAGCAAGATTTTCGCCTATTGCTTAGTTTTTTTACCATTAATAATAATTGAATTGAAATAATTTTCACAGACAATATAAAACAAAGTGTGTTTGACTTATTGCTCAATTCTTTTTTGGAATATCTCAAATATTTTTGATTTTGTGGGGGGTAAAAGGCAGATATTTTGATGAATGTCAAAAAGCGTACCAAATATATATTTTTTTCAGCACGAAAATAAGGTATATTAGATTAATTGCATTCACCAAAAAGTTGTGTGGGGATTGTCGGAAGAGCCACTCGTAGTGCCAATTTGTCAAAAAAGTGCTGCCATTTGTCAAAAATCAGTAAATATGTTTTTTCTCAGTTGTTTGTTGGCCAATGTTATTGAAACTATGTCATATTATGTTACATATATGCTTCTAAATGTACACCAAAAATAAAAAAAAAATCGGACGAAAAAAAAAAAAGATATTGACCGCATTTGCCGGAGTGACTATTCCAAGAACTGAAAGTAAGACGGAGATAAGGATCACAGATGAACAAGGAAGCTCTAGGAATTGTAGTGGATGTGTAGACCAGGTGGTGACAGTGATGTGTAGACCAGGTGGTGACAGTGATGTGTAGACCAGGTGGTGACAGTAAAGCATATGAGTTAACAGTATTTAGATAAGCGTAAATAAGTTTTCATTCCCTTTATGGATTTGGAAAAGGTATATTATAGGGTTGATAGGGGAGCAATGTGGCAGATGCTGCAAGTGTATGGAATAGATGGTAAGTTATTGACATCCGTTAAGATTTTCACGAGGATAGTGACGGTCAGGTTAGGGTATGTGAGGATAGTGACGGTCAGGTTAGGGTATGTAGAACAGAAAGACAATTTTCCAGTAAAAGTAGCCCTTAAACAGGGAGTTGTCACAGTTGATTTTTGCTGATGACACTGTGCTTTTGGGAAATCCTGAAGATTGGAGGTAAAGAGTATGTAGGAATTGAATATGTCCTGATATTTGGGAGTGGACTTGACAGTAGATGGGTCTGTGAAATACGAAGTGAACCATAAAAATGACGAAGGCAAAAAGAGACAAAAAATGTTATCCACAGATGCAAAAGTTGTAATGTTTGAGAGTATAGTGGTATTAATGCTCTTATATGTGTTGTAAATGTTACATAAATGAGGAGGCTGGAAGAAGAGATGTCGTGTCTGAGGGCAATATGTTGTGTTAATATTATGCAGAGAATTTGCATCTTGGAGATTAGAAGGAGGTGCGGGTTAATTAAAGTATTTTTCAGAGGCCTGAATACGGGTTGTGAGATAGTTCAGACATGTAGAGAGGATGGAACAAAATATAATGACTTTGAAGTTGTATAAATCTGTAGAGGAGTGAACGAGAGGTAGGAATCGTCCTAGGAAAGGTTGGAGGAAGAGGGTAAAGGAAGTTTTGTGTGCGTGAGGCTTAGACATCCAGCAAGCGTGTGTGTTGTTACATAGGAGTGAGTTGAGTCAAGTATTTTTTATGAGGTTACGTACAGTTGGAGTTTGAGCAAGATAACATTCATGAAGGAATTCAGAGAAACCAGATAGCAAGACTTGACTCCTGGAGGTTGGTAGTATAATTCCTGCCCCCTGAAAGAGGGTTGACGTTATTTGCAGTTTCGAACTGTATTTTTAGGGTACCTCTGGCAAGAAAATGATGGAGTAATAGTTAAAGTGTTTTTTCTTTTCTGGGTCATCCTATGTATCAATTTATACTTGAGTATACATGTAGAGTTTCTTATGCATACATTTCTTTTTAAATCTGACCGACCTTTTTAAGCTCTGGTTGTCTGGTGGTTAAAGCTCTCGCTTCACACGGCGAAGGTCTGGGTTCGATTCCCAGCCAGGGTAGAAACAATGGACTTGTTTTTTACACCTGTTTTCTATGTTCACCCATCAGTAAAATGTGTACCTGGGTGTTAGTCAACTGGTATGGGTCGCATCCTGGGACACTGACCTAATTTGCCAGAAATGCTCAGGATAACAAGGGGCTTTCTATATAGTTGTAGTAGTAAATAATTGACAGCCCATCAATTATATTCTTATTGTAATTCCAGCAGCAATAATAGAGTGATGATTAATACGAAAATACGTGCCTATTTATAGTTACAGATGCGAGGTGATGCTCCTAAGATACAGAATCAGCACACACTGCAGATAGTGGCAGTGATGTATAGTACGGATAGTCGCATTATGATCCACTAATGCGACTCATTTGCAAATTTCAACACTTGTACTTCACGTTTTGCTATAGAGTCAGTCACAAGTGTATCTTATTAATTCTAATGACTAACATGTACCACTTCCTGACGATATTGTCTCCTGACTTCATACCCTGTTATGAAGCTTCTGTCCACTAATTTAATATTTTCTAACTAACGCTTCACCTTGAACTTAGCATATGACTAACATATAAAGTGCCACAAATATATTTCTGGCAGTATCTAACACCAGAGGTTAAAACTAATAATTAAAATTAATCTTTTTTTTTTTTTAATCTGCTTAACGTTTCCCACCAAGATAAACTTAGCTAGGTAATGAGGGGTTTACCTGGAGTTTACCTGGAGAGGGTTTCGTGGGTCAACGCCCCCGCGACTCGGTCTGAGACCAGGCCTCGTGGTGGATCAGGGTCAGATCAACGAGGCTGTTACTGCCGGCCGCACGCAAACTGACGTACGAACCACAACCCGGTTGGTCAGGTACTGACTTTAGGTGCCTGTCCAATGCATTTTTGAAGACAGCCAGGGGTCTATTGGTAATCCCCTTAATGTATGCTGGGAGGCAGTAGAACAGTCTTGGGCCCCGGACACTTATGGTTTTGTCTCTCAGTGTACTCGTGGCACCCCTGCTTTTCATCGGGGAAATGTTGCATCTCCTGCGAGTCTTTTGCTTTCATAGAGAGTGATTTTCGTGTGCAGGTTTGGTACCAATCTCTACAGGACCTTCCCAGTGTATATTATCATGTATCTCTCTCGCCTGCGTTCCAGGGAATACAGATCAAGGACCTTCAATCGTTCCCAGTAATTTAGGTGCTTTATCGTACTTATGTATGCTGTGAAAGTTCTTTGTACACTCTCCAGGTCTGCAATGTCGCCAGCCTTAAAGGGGGCTGTTTGTGTACAACAGTACTCCAGCCTAGAGAGAACAAGTGATTTGAAGAGTGTCATCATGGGCTTGGCGTCCCTAGTTTTGAAGGTTCTCATTATCCATCCTATCATTTTCCTAGCCGATGAGGTATATACATTGTTGTGGTCTTTAAAGGCGAGATCCTGTGACATTATCACTCCCAAGTCCTTCACATTTCTTTTTTGCTCTATTGTATAGTTAGAATTTGTCGTATACCTTGATACATTTTTTATTTCCTCAAGTTTTCCATATCTGTGTAGTTGAAATTTCTCCTCGTTGAACTTCATATTGTTTTGAGTGGCCCACTTGAAAATTTGGTTGACGCCCGCTTGGAGTTTTGCAGTGTCTTCAATGGAGGTCACTGCCATAGCAATCCGGGTGTCATTCGCAAAGGAAGACACGGAGCTATGGCTTACATCTCTGTCTATATCAGAAATGAGGAGGAAGAATAGAATTGGAGCGAGTACTGTGCCTTGTGGAACAGAGCTTTTCACCGTGGCTGCCTGGGACTTTACTCTGTTTACTATTACTCTTTGTGTTCTATTTGTCAGGAAGTTATAGATCCACCTATGAACTTTTCCTGTTATTCCTTTATCACGCATATTTTGTGCTATTACGCCATGGTCACACTTGTCGAAAGCTTTTGCAAAGTCTGTGTATATTTCATCTGTATTTTGTTAATCCTCAACAGCATCCAGGGCCCTGTCATAGTGGTCCAGGAGCTGGTACAGGCACGAGCTACCTGCTCTAAACCCGTGTGGCCCTGGGTTGTGTAACTGATGGGTATCAAGGAGGTTGGCGATCTTGCTTCTTAGAACCCTCTCAAAGATTATTATGATATGGGATGTTAGTGCTATCGGTCTGTAGTTCTTTGCAATTGCTTTACTGCCACCCTTGTGGAGTGGGGTTATGTCTGTTGTTTTTAGTGTGTGTGGGATGACCCTTGTGTCCATGCTCCCTCTCCATAGAATGCTGAAGTCACGCTATAGGGCTTCTTGCAATTCTTGATGAACACGGAGTTCCATGAGCCTGGGCCTGGAGCAGAGTGCAAAAGCATGCCATTTATTGCCTTTTCAAAGTGTTGTTGAGTTAAAATAATAACCGAGATTTTTGAGATGACCAAATTTTGCGTTTCGTTCATAAAGAATTCATTTGAATTGTCGACCCTTAGTCTGGGCAGCGGCTCGCTGACCACTGAGTCGTATTGGGACTTTAATATCTCACTCATTTTTTGGCTGTCATTTGTGTATGTCCCATCCCGTCTAAGCAGGGGCCCAATACTGGATGTTGTTTTTTCCTTAAATTTGGCATAAGAGAAGTATTTTTTTTCAATTTCCTTTATGGCTTTTAGTTCTTCCTGTGATTCTTGTCTCCTGTAAGATTCCTTCAGCTTAAGTTCGATATTTGCAATTTCATTGGCCAGTGCCTCTCTACGTATTTCAGATACATTGGCCCATCTCAGCAGCTCTGTGACTCTTCGCCTTCGTCTGTAGAGGGAGCGTTTTTCTTTCTAGTTTACATCTTCTCTTTCTTTTTCGTAAATTAATGGAATGTATTTTGAGCAGATCTCAAGAACCATAGAGTTCATTTTTTCTAGCCAATTGTTCGGATCCGTGTTGTTTAGGATATCTTCCCAGCATGTTTCATTTAGGACATGGTTGACTTGATCCCATTATATATTTTTGTTATTAAAATAGTTTTTTGTGAAGAGACCTTCTTGACTGATCAGATTTTGCTGGTCAGGAGCCTTGTGCATACATGTCTGTACCTCTATTATGTTGTGATCTGAGTGTATTGTCTTTGATACGGTTATATTCCGAATGGGATTGTCATTGTTAGTGAAGATGATGTCCAGCATATTTTCTAGTCTTGTAGGCTGTAATATTTGCTGGTTTAAGGTGAATTTGGTGCAGAGATTTAATAATTCGTGTGTGTGTGAATTTTCATCTGCGCTGCCTCCTGGGGTGATCTCTGCTAAAATATTGTTTGCTATACTCCTCCATTTTAGGTGTCTCAAGTTGAAATCTCCTAATAGTAAGATGTTTGGTGCAGGAGTTGGAAGATTTTCCAGACAGTGGTCAATTTTCAAAAGCTGCTCCTGGAATTGCTGGGAAGTTGCGTCTGGAGGCTTGTATACCACCACAATGACAAGGTTTTGGTTTTCAGTCTTTACCACCAAAACTTTAACTACATCATTTGAGGTGTTTAGTAGTTCTGAGCAAATGAGCGACTCTGTGACGTACAGGGGTGATGGAATGTGTTTAATTATTTAACTCAATAAGTTTCATAATATGTATATACATTTAGTTTGTTCTTACTGATGATTAAATTACCTGTTTTCATGAAATTGATGAGTTTCTGGGAACTCTCGGGAGTGGTCTGGTGGGAAGATTTCAGGTACTGCATTATGAAGACGTTAGGAGCAAAGTTGACCATGTTTTGCTCTCCACACCCGTATGGCATTCGGATCAGATTACCCAAGTTCTGAAATATATGTACAGTGGAAAGATTATTGAATCTAGAAAGGAAAGGAAAGAATATCAGTGTTTAACTACTTCAGGTCTCATTCTTATGCCGTTCCAGTTTACACTGATGGTTCTAAATCACCTGACGGTTTCGGGTTTCCAGCAGTGTTCCTGGACAGTGTTGTGCGAGGCCATTTTATGACTCGGCTAGCATGTTCACAGCTGAACTGTATGTAATTTTAATAGCAATTATCCATATTGCGTTCAGGACAACCTCAACTTTTGTGGTAGTAGCAGACTCCTTTAGTGATTTGCAAGTTATCAAAACACTTAATTTGCCTTATCCTCTAGTTCTTCACATACAACTTCAGTTGCACAGTATTTCTAACAAAAACAAAGAAATCGTTTTCTGCTGGGTCTCTGGTCATGTTGATATATAAGGCAATGAGGAAGCAGACTCTGCTGCGCGGTCAGTGGTACACGACCTTCCAGTTTCATATAGATGTATTCCATTCTCAGACTATTGTGCTGAAATCTCTAGCCACCTTCGCAACCATTGGCAACAACGTTGGTCTAAGTTGATTCATAACAAATTGCTTTCTATCAATTAGAATTTAGGATTTTGGTCTGCTTCTTATCATCGATGTGGTGGTTGGGAGACTACGCTTCCCCGTCTTCGCATCAGGCACACATGTCTCACTCATGGGTATCTCATGGAGTGGCGTCCAGTTGCACTCTTTGCGAATTCTCAGGTTCCAATATCAGTTTGTCATATTCTATCGGACTGTCCTGTCTATCAGCGAGCACCCAGAATTTACCTCAGACGTCATCACCGCTCTAACACCCTCACTTCATCTTCCCTCCTCGCTGACGGCCCCTCCTTTGACACAGACTCCCCCCCCTTTGACTTTTTTGGACAGCATCAGCTTTATTATACATCGTTTGATTATGGTTCCTTTAGCACTCCCTTACTAACTCTACCTCCGTTATACTCTCCACCAATGATAATTTCAGATCAAACACATTACACAGTTGCTACAGCCACCTCTGCACCGCTGTATGACCCTGGTGGGTTTTGCAGTGTTGATTATAATAATTTATGTAATATATTTTCTTCCGTAGGGTTGGGGCTTCCACTAAATAACTTGAGTGGAGACGCTATTTTTTGTTTACCTAATTTTCCATGAGGACGTTCTAGTGATAGCATCTAACTCTGACATCTATCAATTAACCTGACGGTACAGGTCATGGTCTTACCAATCTACTGTAAATACGTTTTCGGATAAATATTCATTTAGTGCTGTAATCCTGCAAAATACCAAAGATGTCACACTTAGTTTTTAAAAAAAATAGTTATTTATTCTCGAATATTCTAGGAAGGAGAGACTCTAAATTAACATGTTATATTGTAAATATTAAGGCTTTGGCTAACTTCGGAAAATAATAATATAAACAAAAATAACCCCCCAAAAAGTACATATATTTCTACAAATAATGCTGTTAGCCAGGACACTGGTAATACAAGAAGTTTCGTTTATATAAGAGCATTGAAAGATTTAACTGAATTTGATAGATTTTAGAGAAGTGAAACGGAAATATTGTCTTTAAGATAAAACATTGTACCCTCATTGAGGAAAATTAAATGTTATATAAGTAAAATCAGAGAGAAAATGGCAGGAAATTTGAAAAAAATGTCCATTGAACAAACTTCTCTGTGCTTTGTAACTCATAAGTTTTCTGTAGACCGCTGTATATGGAGGTATATAGAGTCGCATCAGTAACATTACCAGTCACTATTTTTTAATCAAACATAAAAGAAAATTAGGCTTTTCTTATGCTTATAAAACTAGCATCGGAGATCATAATAATAGTTTCAGAATAAGTAATCTGGAAAATCTACTACTGATCATGTATATTATCAGTGTGTTGTGCTACCACTTCAGGGTTTCATTAATTATTTTGGGCTGTAGTTCCTTAACCTCTTGAAAAAAATTAAGCTAGAGCTCCGGGTCTTTTGAAAATACTGAAAAACTGAGCTGTGGACTTTATGAAGTGTGTGAAGTCCATCTGTGTCTCAGTTAGATGCTGAGCTACAACTTGTGGTCTTCAGAGACTGAGTGTGATGAGTTAAAACTTCTTGACCACTTCACATTACCAAAGGGTTATGAGCACAGCTCATAGTCCATTTATTAATCTGGATGTTGACTTCCACCTTCGGGAATTGAAACACTGATTTCGGAGTTTTTCTGTTTGAGAGAAATTTCGTGTAGGTTACAGTGCGACCCACTTTGGTAAACTATCAGTTGGATATAACATAAACATTACCAATAGCGGTTGTTCCATAATAAAAATAGAAGCACTGTTCATGCCGTTTATGTTTTGGGGCAGCTACATGGGAGTCCACAGCTGCCTCGGGAAGGACGCTGGTATTAGTGATATCTGAGGCAGCTACGTGGGAGTCCACAGCTGCCTCGGGAAGGACGCTGGTATTAGTGATATCTGAGGCAGCTACGTGGGAGTCCACAGCTGCCTCGGGAAGGACGCTGGTATTAGTGATATCTGAGGCAGCTACGTGGGAGTCCACAGCTGCCTCGGGAAGGACGCTGGTATTAGTGATATCTGAGGCAGCTACGTGGGAGTCCACAGCTGCCTCGGGAAGGACGCTGGTATTATTGATATCTGAGGCAGCTACGTGGGAGTCCACAGCTGCCTCGGGAAGGACGCTGGTATTAGTGATATCTGAGGCAGCTACGTGGGAGTCCACAGCTGCCTCGGGAAGGACGCTGGTATTAGTGATATCTGAGGCAGCTACGTGGGAGTCCACAGCTGCCTCGGGAAGGACGCTGGTATTAGTGATATCTGAGGCAGCTACGTGGGAGTCCACAGCTGCCTCGGAAGGACGCTGGTATTAGTGATATCTGAGGCAGCTACGTGGGAGTCCACAGCTGCCTCGGGAAGGACGCTGGTATTAGTGATATCTGAGGCAGCTACGTGGGAGTCCACAGCTGCCTCGGGAAGGACGCTGGTATTAGTGATATCTGAGGCAGCTACGTGGGAGTCCACAGCTGCCTCACGAAGGACGCTGGTATTAGTGATATCTGAGGCAGCTACGTGGGAGTCCACAGCTGCCTCGGGAAGGACGCTGGTATTAGTGATATCTGAGGCAGCTACGTGGGAGTCCACAGCTGCCTCGGGAAGGACGCTGGTATTAGTGATATCTGAGGCAGCTACGTGGGAGTCCACAGCTGCCTCGGGAAGGACGCTGGTATTAGTGATATCTGAGGCAGCTACGTGGGAGTCCACAGCTGCCCCAGGAAGGACGCTGGTATTAGTGATATCTGAGGCAGCTACGTGGGAGTCCACAGCTGCCTCGGGAAGGACGCTGGTATTAGTGATATCTGAGGCAGCTACGTGGGAGTCCACAGCTGCCTCGGGAAGGACGCTGGTATTAGTGATATCTGAGGCAGCTACGTGGGAGTCCACAGCTGCCTCGGGAAGGACGCTGGTATTAGTGATATCTGAGGCAGCTACGTGGGAGTCCACAGCTGCCTCGGGAAGGACGCTGGTATTAGTGATATCTGAGGCAGCTACATGGGAGTCCACAGCTGCCTCAGGAAGGACGCTGGTATTAGTGATATCTGAGGCAGCTACGTGGGAGTCCACAGCTGCCTCGGAAAGGACGCTGGTATTAGTGATATCTGAGGCAGCTACATGGGAGTCCACAGCTGCCTCGGGAAGGACGCTGGCATTAGTGATATCTGAGGCAGCTACATGGGAGTCCACAGCTGCCTCGGGAAGGACGCTGGCATTAGTGATATCTGAGGCAGCTACGTGGGAGTCCACAGCTGCCTCGGAAAGGACGCTGGTATTAGTGATATCTGAGGCATCTACATGTGAGTCCACAGCTGCCTCGGGAAGGACGCTGGTATTAGTGATATCTGAGGCAGCTACGTGGGAGTCCACAGCTGCCTCGTGAAGGACGCTGGTATTAGTGATATCTGAGGCATCTACATGAAATTATTTCACTGCATCAAAGAAAGAATCCATAAATGAACAAATTTTATATTTGGTAGACTGAAGAATATTCTCAGAATTGTTTCTTTGAACGAAACAGTTCCAGATAAAGAAATAGGGTTTCAGCTATTAGGATTTAAAAAATCACTGAAAGAAAGATGTACAGAAAGGCTTTCTTTGTTGAATGTTGTCAAAATATGTTTTTTACCTTGATTAAAAAAATACTCCTAAGGTTAAATGTTTGATGTGTTCAGGTGAATGGCATTCAGTACTGCATACATTTATGAATGAATTCTTTAATTCTTTTTTTACTATTTTCTTCAGGCGCATGTCGTAGGAGCTACTGACACCTAACTTCTGTTTCCTAAATTCAAGCTGATTTGATCTACGTATTGTGATATTCTCTTAGAATTTTTTCTTCCTTGAAACTTATTGATTATTATTATGTTAAGAAAAAGGACACAAGTGCAACTAATGTGACATTTTATTGTGGCAACGTTTCGCTCTCCAGGAGCTTTATGAAGCCCTTGTGTCCTTTTACTTTACATATTGTCGGTAATTTTATCAACATTAATACATTATTAATATGATATTTACGTGAGGGAAATACATACCTCCAGTGAGAGAGCGAGGAGGTC
The DNA here is from genome assembly GCA_009830355.1 of Cherax destructor. NCBI lineage: Eukaryota > Metazoa > Arthropoda > Malacostraca > Decapoda > Parastacidae > Cherax > Cherax destructor. Next base: position 36,904 of record WNWK01008643.1, read on the forward strand.
GCCCACTACAGTAACCCAGGCCCGAGCTGACCCCTCCACAATGGCCGAAGGTGGTGCTAATCCCAGGCCTCCAGAGTGTCTTTACCAGTCATTAACTCTAGTGCAAGGAAAGAAAAATACATTAAGAAAATTTGTCAGAGGTATATTGATGATGTACGTTGCTGCCTTATAATGCTGACTTTCTACCTAGATTAAACTCACTAGTACCTTCCATTAAGTTCACTAAGGTAAGTGAGGTAAATGGAATTATTTCGTTTCTGGATATAAATGTTCATAGATCTGGTAGAACATTTAAGTTCAATGTTTATTGCAAGCCAACTAACATATGTTCATACATACATTATTATTCGAATCACTAAAGACATATTAATCAGAATGTATTTACTTTTATGTTTTTGAGAGAACTTAGGATTTGTAGCCCAGACTTCTGTGATGGGGAAAGTAGAACAATCTGTGAAATTGCTTCCAACTTACAATATCCATGAATATATTTTGATAAACCTTTTCATAAAGCTATCATAAACATTTTCTTAAACATTTTAGAAGACAGAGGCTAATACCGACTGTAAACCTGGGAATCACTGTCACCTCCCATAACATAAGAACATAAGAAAGAAGGAACACTGCAGCAGGCCTACTGGCCCATGCGAGGCAGGTCCAAGTCTCCAACCCGCTTGAGCCAATGCCCCAACCCAGCCAGGTCAGGTTACATTTACTTTAATGTTAAAGTTGTCTTTAAATATAACAATACCGAACAACAAAAATTAATTAAAACAATCCCAAGGAATCTTTGCGTTGTGTGTACTCCATCCCTTGTAAAAACTGTGATGCATTTTAAGACAAATTGGCAAATCTCTTGAGACCAGAGTTAAATTTTTTCTCTAAAACTCTTCTAAAACTCTTCCATTTCGTTAGATAATATGCAAGTCTGTGGAACTAACTGCAGGTTACTCTCCATATTAGTTCATTTTCTTTAATTTTAGATTAAAATTCGTTGTCTTATAAATATCTGGCAATTGTTACACATCCATTGACGTTGTATATTTCATCTAGCAGTTGTGTTCCCACTCGCTGAATCCACTTCATAGGATTCCATTCTATTTTATGATTCAAGGTCATTAAAAAAAAAATCACTGTTTTTGTATTGTGTTCTATTGCGCCCCCAGAATTGGGCCTCAATGTATATATATGTATATTTCCATTTTCTATAATTTTATATTGCTGATATTCTCGATAATAGCTAAATCGTTAATATCATGCTTTATACTATTATTAGACTATTATTTGACTTAGCTATATTTATTAGGTAGGATGTAATATTTTATATTGTGTTGGAGTGTTGTAACTACCTTGGAGTTGGCAAACTACTGTTATGCTGCCGGCGTCTAGTTGCTGGGAGGAGTCAGTCGCTGAACACACCTGAGCTGGGTGGTTGTTCCTCTTCCCTCTCTCTCTCTGGCCTGCTGACCTTCGTCGAGTCAACACCTCACTCTTGTTTTCTCGACATTAGACTCTGTTGGGTAGAGTATGCATTCGTTGGTGAGGCGAATCATACTTCTCAGGACTCTGTGTAACTCTGTTCACAGAGGATAGAGTAGACAGTGATTTTCGACGTTGTTCTGGGTTGTGTCACATTGACACTCTGATAAAACTCAGGTCTCAAGCTATAGCTCTGGACCTAATTCGATAAGGCATCTGTGCACCGCCACAGTTTGGGATTGTTTATGCTGAACCTAGCTTCAGTAGAAAGGGAGTTTTGTGACTGTTTTGGAGGATCTACTGATGGTCCCCAGTTAGGGTCGATTTTATATCTCCTTGTTCCTGACGCTGTGTTGCTGTTGCCTGTTATATTGCTGTTCTGCGAATTGGTCATTTTACTGGACAATCAAGCTGTTCTGATTGTCCGTTTGTTAGAGCAGATAGCTTAAGAGAAGTTCTGTCGTACACTGGTTGAGTCGAGTCATAGAGTTACCGGGAGGACCCTCATACACACATTTATTCTTATTTGTATATATTATTGTAATTACTGACATTGTACCTGATGGTACTTCTGAGTCATTTATATATATGTGCCCTCAGCACAGACTTATTGTATATGAGAGCAGTGTAGGAGCTACCCTCCTAGTTAACCTCCCAATTGATATCTTAATTAATATCTTTATATTTGATTTACTTTGCTACCCTAGATTTTCTCTTTTATAATAAATCTTTTAAATATATCTGTTTGGTTAGTACCCTATCAGTTGCAATCCTCTTAAGCTATATAATATGTCGGATAACTGAACCAGGATACTGACTTTGTTGCAAAAGCCCAGTAACAGGCTGGATGCTAGAAGGGCTATCCTTTCTAGTGTTCTCTGGAGATGTCTATTACTAATAGATATCGTGTCATTTTGTAACATGTTCTGTGCTGTCGGTGTTTCAGTTCACTTAAAATCCTTAGCAGTGAATTTGTTTCCATTGAGAACATATCGGTGAATCATCTGTTCAGATCCACGTTGTTCGGAGTCGTTCTTCTAACCTCTTCTCTTTCCTTCTCCATTCTTATTATTTCTTTTATTCTCATTGTTCTTAAAATGTGGCTATGAATCAGTTTCTTTCGAACATAGTTTTTGTTGCTGTCTTTCTCAAATTGCTACTTATCTTTTTCTCACTGTGTTTTATTTGCTGATTCTTCTGCTAGGTTCTCTTTCTTGTGTGTTTCACCAGTGCCTAGCAAGGCGGCCTAGCCTGGCGGCTGTTGAAGAGAAGTCACGTGACACAGTAACGGTCAGAGGGGCCCACATATGGGTGAACACTAGTGACTGTACAGGCTGGAGCACATTGTACTCACATTTTAATTTGTCTCCCGGCACTTTCTGTCTGATACTTATCTTCTCATGTTGATTTTGCTTCCAGTCCCCTTCCCAATTGCAATATTTTGAGGAATTTTTGCATCGCTTCAAAGAATTCTTTCTGAAATCCGATTTCTCTTGTTTTCCCACCTGCTATTCTCTTAATATTTACTTCTACAAGATTTCCAGATTAATTACTGCATGACCGCAAACACGCAGAAGCCTCACATATTCTATTTACCTATATTAGCAACACTACTGGACTCACCCTAAGAAAAAACAGATGTAGTTGGAGACTTTCATGATACATTGATTATGGAATTGTATCTCGTAATAAACAACTACAATTTTTGAGAAACTGGATGGAGCGCTGTATATATATCCGCAAGGAGCCCAAGAACTGTAACTCACGAAATACAGAGGGTGTAAGCAAGGTGTACATCAACAGTATTAAAAACCAGTGGAGCTACAGCTTAATATATTTGTGAGGCGGCCTAAGAGTTGCATCTAAACGTTCTTACGAGGTCTAAAAGCATGTGGTCTAGACTCTCTAATACTTAAAAAATTAAAATCAATTATAAAATGTATGACAAAGATATTAACAGGAGATAATGAGCTTAAAATTTTGTTAACACTTCAAATCATAAAAGACACTTTACCTCCACTCACTCTAACATGCTCACACACACACCTAGTGCATGTACAATCATCTAACACTCAAAACCTCTTTTACAACGCCTTCTGTATATATATTAAACAACCATTGTGACATAACACATCCATATCTATGGAATATTTTTTACTGGAATATAATCTCCCTCTCTCCTACGTACCCTAACCTGTACCTCGGAATGCACATAAAAGCAGTTTGCTGCTCTAGGTAACCTACCAGTTATTCCAAACATTTGCTGCAATTGCCACATTGGTCTCCGATCTATGGTATCATAAGCCTTTCTTAAATCCATAATTGCAATGAAATGTTCCTTACTTTTAACCATTGTTCACTATCTATACGTCTTTCTTAATTCCAACTCTACCACTGTTGCTCAGTGTCTACTACTGCTTTTATTACTACTACTACTACGACTACTATTACAATCACTGCCACTTCTTCCTCTTCTACTACTCCCTCTTCCAGTTCTTCCACTCCTGTTCTCTGCCCTTCCCTTTGCGTTTCTCTCTGTGGCTAGTTATTGTTCAAGTCTCCTGCCTGTCAGTTATTTGTGACTTGTTCAGCCACGGTATCCTGTCTACAACACTATTACTTATATTTCACTAAAATAATTTGTTTCTCCTCTTACAATTTGTTTTAAAACTAGTGACTTCCTTTTTTAAATACTGAAGACACACTAAGAGTAATTTTTGTCTCTGGTGTGAAATGAAGAAAGGCTGGTGCTGCTTTAAAACTAATATCTTAATTAATTACAACAATAAACAGAGAGGCAGAATTTTCTTACAGGATATCGAGAATACATTCTCACCTTCTGAGCAGATATACTTGGTGAATGACGTCTCTTTCAGCACGCCTTCGGCCTCAACTTTGACAGCCTTGATTAGTGTGTCTCTGAACACCAGACAATACTATATTAATAAAGCAATTAGTTACCTCCTTACCAATAATACCGTAAACAAAAATACTGAGAATGGAACCTGAAACCATCAGATTCTGAAACAAAAAAGGACTTTTTATCACATCGGCTGCTTCCCCTCCAAGAAGAGTGACTTAAGGAAAGATTGAACATTCACAAACGCACACTAGGTTTACAGAAGTATAGAAAATAGCTATTCAAATGACATCAAGCCGCGACACTTCCAAACATGTATATACTTTACTGTAAAGGCACCATTCTTCTTACCTAAAGAACTTATTATTAAACAATTGTGTGGTGTGAGTATAATGCAGAGAATCCGTAGTTTGGAGATTAGGAGGAGGTGCCAAATTACCAAAACTATTATCCAGAGGGCTGAGGAGGGGTTATTGAGATGGTTTGGACATGTAGAGAGGATGGAACAAAATAGAATGACTTTGAGAGTGTATAAATCTGTAGTGGATGGAAGGCGGGGTAGGGGTCGGCCTAGGAAAGGTTGGAGAGATTGAGTAAATGGATTTTAGGACTTGACGTGCTGTTGGTGTGTAAGTAAGGTAACATTTATGAAGGAATTCAGGAAAACCGGCAGGCCGGACTTGAATCCTGGAGATGGGAAATACAGTGCCGGCACTCTGAAGGAGAGCTGTTAATGTTGCAGTTTTATAACTGCGCGCCTCTGGAGTCAATGATGGAGTGAATGATGGTGAAAGTTTTTTCTTTTTCTGGCCACAGCGCCCGAAAAAAGGCGGGAGACGGCCGATGTATCAATAATAAAATATATATGTCGTGCCGAATAGGTAAAACTTGCGATTTTGGCTTAAATAACAACGCTGTTCTTGTCGAATAAGGCAAAGTTTAGGTATGAAATAATTTTGCAAAAATCATTCTGAACCTAACAAAAAAAAAATTCATTGTGTTTGTTTATTTTTAAAATATTGTTAATTTATCTAAAATATATTTAGTTGGATTATGCTAAATTAAATTGCCCATGTTATAATAAAGTTAGGTAAGTTTTCTAAGGTTCTTTTGGTACAAAATTATAAATTTTTACATTAACATTTTAGAAAAGACTTAATTTTAAAAAAGTTGTTGCTAATTGACCAATTTTGCCTATTCGGCACGATATACATATAATGTGCCAAATAAACTAAATCTGCGAGTTAGGTCTAAAGAGTAAAGGTGTTTGTTGTAAAACTGGCAGAGGAAAAATGTACTTTTTGCAATAAATCTCCGAAGATCGATCTATATATTCTTGTTTTTATGTAATCTATATATTGCGGGTTTTGGGGTTTCCCGGGTCCCTGTGTTGTTTTGACGGGTTATGGAGCAAGGTGTGGCTGGTGACTCAGACGAGGGAGGGGGGTTAAGCCTGGGTGTCAGGGGTTTTCCGATGGGGGTCTGCCCTACCTCAAGGTCCTGGGGTTTGTCTGGAGTACATTTATTTTTATATGACTCCTTGGGTTACAGTTTTGTTAGGTAGGTTTTTTTTTTGGACGATCCACACTTTATATATGAATATTGTGTGTCCCATGAGTTACCTGGGAACATATATTTTCCTATTTCTTATGTTTGCTTCGAAGTAGGTTTAAGACTTTTCATCATATAATTCATTATGCTTCTTAGGTTGCTGTATTATATCAATGTTAGTTCCTGTGTTTTTCCTGTGCTGTTGTTTTGTGTGATTGCCTTGTGGTGAGGTTACTGATGTATTTGAAAATGTTTCTTGGTTTTGGTTTATTTATTTCTGCATTATGTAAGTCGTGTCCCTTTTGACCAAAAGGGTAAACACGTCGTAGATTACCCAGTTTTTCTATGTTTTCCCACATTGTGTTTATTGGTATAAAATTTTGTCTAGGATGGATGTGCATTGTATTGTATCAGGTTTATCGCTATATGAGATTTTTTAGTTATTATGTTTTGGTATATCTTCTTGTGCAGGAGTGTATATGTATGTCCTGGGTTTATATTTAAAAGTTATGTGTCCTCACGATAACAAGGAGGCAACTGATATGTATTGTTTTAATGTATATTACGGACTATCATGGTTTATTGAATTTCAAGTCAACATGTATGTAAGTTATAGGTAGTGTGTAGGTTAGGAGGTTGGAATTTAGTGGCTATATTATGTACATCACTAGGTAGTTTCTTGAACTGTGTTAAATGTAATGATATGAAATGTGCACTTGTACGTGGAGATGTAAGCCATTGTTGAATCAGATTCTAAAAGATGTGCACCGCCGTGGTAGTAGCTTGTTGGGGGGAGGTATGAATTTGTATCATACCAAAGTCTTGGATTCTTGGGTGGCCATTAAACCCTGTTAGGTTTATCTTATGTATATGTATCCATAAAGTTTCTATTTGTTTGAAGGATTTACTTATGCGATAGGGTTTTTTCTTTAGTGTGTATTATTTATGTGCTGATTAAGTATCAATAGTTCTAGGACAACACCTTGTATACTTACATTTGGTGCCTGGTCAATGTATCTTTTTCTCCTTTTAATGGTATCGGTATTTTTTAGATACTAATCATAGAGTCTTGGTCTTTTGAGATGTATATTTCCACATGCATGTAAAATTTGTATAATATGTTTTTAAATACAAAAAAATCTATATATTCTTGGTTTTAAGTAATATTAATTTAAACTAATTTCTTTTATATACAGAAAAAGGTTGGTAAAAATAATACGTTAGATTCAGATGGAATATGAGAGGCTTCTAAATTAGGTTTAATCAAAAAAGAAAGTCGCTTACATCATCTCCAACGAAAAAAAATATTTCTTTCAATCCAATTATTTAGTTTTTAAAAAGTGGGAAACCTCCAAAAATCTTTATGACCTACTTTTTCAAGAAAAAAATATTTGTAAGCAGTGATTTGGTAAAGAGGTTGTTAGGAGTTAACTAGGAAGTGTATTTACTGTGGTGACCTTCTGCTGATGGTGTCCCCTGAAGCACAAGCTCCTGGGAAGTGCTGGTCCACGAATGCTGTCACAGTAATGTTGACGTCGCCGAGCACACTTGGTTTGATCTTCACAGTATGGACAACATTGTCTTGGGCTGCTAGACAGGAACTATGTTGTCCCCGCCCAGGATCATCCTGGATTTCGTATTCACTACTTCCCATCACCTTCACGGTCACCTGTGAGGAAAGGTACCTATTAAAACTAGTTTTTTTTGGAATGGAAAGCATTATAATAACTACCATATCAAACAATGAATTTTAAGTAATTTTAGAAAAAAAAAACATTAATTGAAATAAAACTATAAAATTGTATATGATAAATATTAAAATTATTTCACTATTTATCAGGAATGCCTGAGGTTCCTGATAATATAGTATTGAAGAAGATATACGATATGTACTGTGTTAAGCGACTATCAGCTGTATGAGGCGTCTTGTTTCAGAGAAGTGTTTCAGCTTTCCAAATTAAAAATCTCGAGAAATAATATTAGCATTTAAGGTAAAATCCAAGTTGGGCTAGATAGGAGAGAAGAAATCAGACAGTCAGTAGCTGGCAGCAACCATTAATAAAAAACCAGAAGGCAATCAAGGAGAGAGAAAATAATCAAAATCTAAAGTGTTTGTTGAGGCCTGGAACACCTATCTGTCGGGTGTCCGTAAGACCCACCCACCGTCCACTGCTTAATACAACCAGACCGACCCACCGTCCACTGCTTAATACAACCAGACCGACCCACCGTCCACTGCTTAATACAACCAGACCGACCCACCGTCCACTGCTTAATACAACCAGACCGACCCACCGTCCACTGCTTAATACAACCAGACCGACCCACCGTCCACTGCTTAATACAACCAGACCGACCCACCGTCCACTGCTTAATACAACCAGACCGACCCACCGTCCACTACTTAATACAACCAGACCGACCCACCGTCCACTGCTTAATACAACCAGACCGACCCACCGTCCACTACTTAATACAACCAGACCGACCCACCGTCCACTACTTAATACAACCAGACCGACCCACCGTCCACTGCTTAATACAACCAGACCGACCCACCGTCCACTGCTTAATACAACCAGACCGACCCACCGTCCACTGCTTAATACAACCAGACCAACCCACCGTCCACTGCTTAATACAACCAGACCGACCCACCGTCCACTTCTTAATACAACCAGACCGACCCACCGTCCACTGCTTAATACAACCAGACCGACCCACCGTCCACTGCTTAATACAACCAGACCGACCCACCGTCCACTGCTTAATACGACCAGACCGACCCACCGTCCACTGCTTAATACAACCAGACCGACCCACCGTCCACTGCTTAATACAACCATCAACTCAACATGAATTATTACAATCATTCATTATGTTTAATAGCTCAAAAACAGGTAAATAAGAACCTGTCGCTTCCACTATTTTTGAGCGCTATGAAGAATATTTTTTTATTTTTATTTTGGCGTCAAACTTAACTTCGAAACCTCACCTAACCTAACATAAGCTAATTAATTATTTTTGGTGAATTCTGTGTACATGTCAAAGCTAAAATTTACCTAAGCTGATACAGCAAATACCTATGTAGCGCATCCCTGTGTGAGGGGACAGTGTGTATCCCTGAGTGCGCATCCCTGTGTGAGAGGATAGTGTGTATCCCTGAGTGCGCATCCTTGCGTGAGGGGTCAGTGTATCCCTGAGAGGAGCATCCCTGTGTGAGGGGACAGTGTGTATCCCTGAGTGCGCATCCTTGCGTGAGGGGTCAGTGTATTCCTGAGAGGAGCATCCCTGTGTGATGGGATAGTGTGTATCCCTGAGTGCGCATCCTTGCGTGAGGGGTCAGTGTATCCTTGAGAGGCGCATCCCTGTGTGAAGGGTCAGGGTTAATCCCTGAGAGGCGCATCCCTGTGTGAAGTGTCAGGGTGTATCCCTGAGAGGAGCATCCCTGTGTGAAGGGTTAGGGTGTATCCCAGAGAGGCGCATCCCTGAGTGAGGGCAGAGTGTATCCCTGAGAGGAAAATCCCTCAATGTGGGCAGGGTGTATCCTTGAGAGGAACCTCCCTGAGTGAGGGCAGGGTGTATCCCTGAGAGGCAAATCCATCACTCACGCACAAGCTCCTGGTCCAACATCATGCATTATCTCAGAATAAGTTAACAGTTAATCAGATCATGATCACTACTCCCCTATACCACATAACAACACTCACTGCTGACACTACCACATAACAACACTCACTGCTGACACTACCACATAACATCACTCACTGCTGACACTACCACATAACAACACTCACTGCTGACACTACCACATAACATCACTCACTGCTGACACTACCACATAACAACACTCACTGCTGACACTACCACATAACATTCACTGCTGACACTACCACATAACACTCACTGCTGACACTACAACATAACATCACTCACTGCTGACACTACCACATAACAATACGCACTGATGACACTACCACATAACAACACTCACTGCTGACACTACCACATAACAACATTCACTGCTGACACTACCACATAACACTCACTGCTGACACTACCACATAACAACACTCACTGCTGACACTACCACATAACAACACTCACTGCTGACACTACCACATAACACTCACTGCTGACACTACCGCATAACATCACTCACTGCTGACACTACCGCATAACATCACTCATTGCTGACACTACCACATAACAACATTCACTGCTGACACTACCATATAACAGCAATCACTGCTGATACTACCACATAACAACACTCACTGCTGACACTACCACATAACAACACTCACTGCTGACATTACCCCAAAAACACTCTCACTGCTTGCACTACTACATAACAACACTCTCTGCTGACCCTACCACATAACAACACTCACTGCTGACACTACCACATAACAATCACTGCTGACACTACCACATAACAACACTCACGGCTGACACTACCACATAACAACTCACTGTTGACACTACCATATAACAACACTCACTGCTGACACTACCACATAACAATCAATGATGACACTACCACATAACAACACTCACTGCTGACACTACCACATAACAATCACTGCTGACACTATCACATAACAACACTCATTGCTGACACTACCACATAACAACTCACTGTTGACACTACCACATAACAACACTCACTGCTGACACTACCACATAACAATAAATGCTGACACTACCACATAACAACGTTCACTGCTGACACTACAAAATAACAACACTCACTGCATCACTATCATATAACAACAATCATTGCTGACACTACCACATAACACTCACTGCCGACACTATCACATACCAACACTCACTGCTGACACTACCACATAACAACACTCACTGCTGACAATACCACATAACAACAATCTCTGTTGACACTACCTTATAACACTCACTGCTGACACTATCACATAACAACACACACTGCTGACACTACATATACAATCACTTTACTGTTGACACTATCAATATAATAACACTCTATTTGACAATAAAGCATAACAATCATTACTAACTGACACTACACATAAAACACACAATGTCTGACATTATCTACACAAACAATTTTCTACTGCGGACTACTACCTTACATAAACATTTCACTGCACTCTTTCCTACATATCACCTCACGTTGACACTACTCTACATACACCTCACTGCTGATACTATCTCATAAAACACTCCTGCTGACACTACCACATGTACAGACACTCACTGCTGACACACCACATAACACATTCACTTTCCGACACTATCACATACAACCTCACTGCTGACACTACTCACATAACACTCACGTTGACACTACACATAACACCACTGCTGGTACTATCACATAAAACACCACTGCTGACACTACCACATAACAACATCACTCTGACCTCCCCATAACAACATTCACTCGACACTAGTCACATACAACACTCACTGCTGACACTACCACATAACACTCACTGCTGACACTACCACAAATCAACTCCATGTTGACACTAATACATAACAACACTCACTGCTGACACTGACCACATAACAAAAACTCACTTCTGACACTACCACATAACAACTCACTGATGACACTACTCACATAACACTCCTGCTGATACTACCACATAACAACACTCACTGCTAAGACAACCACATAACAACTCTGCTGACACTTCACACAACACACTACTGCTAACACTACCACATAACAACCTCAATGCTGACTACTCTCACATAACAACACTCACATCTGACACTACCATATAACACACTACTGCTGAACTACTCCATACAACACACTCACTGCTGACTTTACCACATAACAACACTCACTGCTAACACTACCACATACACTATTACAAATAAAGAAGCATTTGTAATAACGACTGTTTGGGATACTAAGTAAAATATCGTATTTCAGATTTTTATTATATTAAATATATATTATTAATATAAAAGCATATAATCTGAATAGAAACATATAATCTAATAATCTGTGTAAAAACCTATTTACACAAAATCACAGTACAAGATAAAAGTCACAAGTAAAATCAAGTATTCGGTGTAGTGTCAAGTCGCTACCATCTTCTAGTGTCACGCAGGACACTACTACACCTTGTCATGAAACTCCTTTTCCACCGTGTCCTCAGACACCCTTGTCTCTGTCTTATGGCACGCCTTCTCACGGGGTCCCATGACACCAGTTCTCTGTGTCACATGACACGCCCCCGGTGTCACCCGACACGCCTTCTCTTCTGTGTCACACGACACCCTTCTCTCTGTGCACATAAGACACCTTCCCTGTGTCACACGACACCGTCTCTGTGTCTCACGACACGCCCCCTGTAACATGAACACATTCTCAAGTAAAGCCTTTGCACCGCGTTATGACACCCAAAATACACGACTCAACCTGTGTCGTGCCACCGTCACAAACTCTGACTGACTACACCACTAAATACCTGACACCACAGTGTCACACAAGAGACCACCTGTTACCAGTGTCACACAAGACACCACCTGTTACCAGTGTCACACAAGACACCACCTGTTACCAGTGTCACACAAGACACCACCTGTTACCAGTGTCACACAAGACACCACCTGTTACCAGTGTCAAACAAGACACCACCTGTTACCAGTGTCACACAAGACACCACCTGTTACCAGTGTCACACAAGACACCACCTGTTACCAGTGTCACACACTTTCAGGTACATAAGTTCAGGTACAACAGTCCATTTTCAGGTACATAGTCTCAGGAACACAGTCGGTACGGTGAATAAGCCAGTAGATAGTCTAAGGCTGTCACCAGCACGAAGAGTCAATCTCCAGGTCTGTCTGTTGAACACTCCCAGGTGTATCAGGGAGCTAGTGAACTCTCCAGTGTTGTATAGGGAGAGTCTCGCTGACACTCTCCAGCAGTGTATATGGGAGAGTCTCACACTCCCTAGGTGTATCAGGGAGCTGGTGAACTCTCCAGTGTTGTATATGGGAGAGTCTCGTTAGCACTGTAGACCTGTCACCAGCACCACACTGCGAAAGTCTACAACTCTCAAGCAGGTCTGCCTGGCCAACTCCAGTAGTGTATCAGTAAGCTGGTGGACTCTCCAGTGTTGACTAGGGGAGAGTCTCGATGACACTGTCAGTCAAGCCGGCCCGGCAGTCAAACATCAGGTCTGATGACGTAACCCCTTGACTGCCGGCCGGTGAGGTAATTACCTAACTACCATTGTTAGATACGGGGCCGTAACACCCCCACCACAAAATGACCGACACACAAAGATTCAGGTACTACGTAATATATTTTATCCCAAACAGTCATTTCCCGGACAAACAAGATGATCCCGGACAGGCCACTCATATTACAAATAAAGAAGCATTTGTAATTAAACGACTGTTTGGGATACTAAGTAAAATATCGTATTTCAGATTTTTATTATATTAAATATATATTATTAATATAAAAGCATATAATCTGAATAAAAACATATAATCTAATAATCTGTGTAAAAACCTATTTACACAAAATCACAGTACAAGATAAAAGTCACAAGTAAAATCAAGTATTCGGTGTAGTGTCAAGTCGCTACCATCTTCTAGTGTCACGCAGGACACTACTACACCTTGTCATGAAACTCCTTCTCGACCGTGTCCTCAGACACCCTTGTCTCTGTCTTATGGCACGCCTTTCACGGGGTCCATGACACCGTTCTCTGTGTCACATGACACGCCCCGGTGTCACCCGACACGCCTTTCTTCTGTGTCACACGACACCCTTCTCTCTGTGCACATAAGACACCTTCCTGTGTCACACGACACCGTCTCTGTGTCTCACGACACGCCCCTGTAACATGAACACATTCTCAAGTAAAGCCTTTGCACCGCGTTATGACACCAAAATACACGACTCAACCTGTGTCGTGCCACCGTCACAAACTCTGACTGACTACACCACTAAATACCTGACACCACAGTGTCACACAAGACACCACCTGTTACCAGTGTCACACAAGACACCACCTGTTACCAGTGTCACACAAGACACCACCTGTTACCAGTGTCACACAAGACACCACCTGTTACCAGTGTCACACAAGACACACCTGTTACCAGTGTCAAACAAGACACCACCTGTTACCAGTGTCACACAAGACACCACCTGTTACCAGTGTCACACAAGACACCACCTGTTACCAGTGTCACACACTTTCAGGTACATAAGTTCAGGTACAACAGTCCATTTTCAGGTACATAGTCTCAGGAACACAGTCGGTACGGTGAATAAGCCAGTAGATAGTCTAAGGCTGTCACCAGCACGAAGAGTCAATCTCCAGGTCTGTCTGTTGAACACTCCCAGGTGTATCAGGGAGCTAGTGAACTCTCCAGTGTTGTATAGGGAGAGTCTCGCTGACACTCTCCAGCAGTGTATATGGGAGAGTCTCGTACACTCCCTAGGTGTATCAGGGAGCTGGTGAACTCTCCAGTGTTGTATATGGGAGAGTCTCGTTAGCACTGTAGACCTGTCACCAGCACCACACTGCGAAAGTCTACAACTCTCAAGCAGGTCTGCCTGGCGAACTCCAGTAGTGTATCAGTAAGCTGGTGGACTCTCCAGTGTTGACTAGGGGAGAGTCTCGATGACACTGTCAGTCAAGCCGGCCCGGCAGTCAAACATCAGGTCTGATGACGTAACCCCTTGACTGCCGGCCGGTGAGGTAATTACCTAACTACCATTGTTAGATACGGGGCCGTAACAATAACACTCAATGCTGACACTACCAAATAACAACACTCACTGCTGACACTACCACATGACAACACTCACTGCTGACACTACCACATAACAACACTCACTGCTGAGACTACAACATAACAATACTCACTGCTCACACTACCACATAACACTCACTGTCGACACTTCCACATAACAAGACTCACTGCTGACACTACCACATAACACTCACTGTCGACACTACCACATAACAACACTCCCTGATGACACTATCACATAACACTCACTGTCGACAATACCACATAACAACACTCACTGCTGACAATACCGCATAACAACACTCACTCCGGACACTACCACATAACAACACTCACTTCTTTCACTACTATATAAAACTAACTGCTGACACTACCACATAACAACACTCTCTGCTGACACTAACATATAACAACACTCACTGCTGACAATACCACATAACAACACGCACTGCTGATACTACCACATGACAACACTCACTGCTGACACTATAACATAACATCACTCACTGCTGACACTAACACATACTAACACTTCTTGCTGACACTACCACATAACACTCGCTGCTGACACTACCATATAACAACACTCACTACTGACACTACCACATAACAATACTCACAGCTGACACTACCACATAGCAACAATCACTGCTGACACTACCACATAACAACACTCACTGCTGACACTACCACGCAACACTCTCTGCTGTTACTACCACATAACAACACTCACTGCTGGCACTACAACATAACAACACTCACTGCTGACACTACCACATAACAATACTCACAGCTGACACTACCACATAGCAACAATCACTGCTGACACTACCACATAACAACACTCACTGCTGACACTACCACACAACACTCTCTGCTGTTACTACCACATAACAACACTCACTTATGACACTACCATATACCAACACTCACTGCTGACACTACCACTTAATAACACTCACTGCTGACACTACGACATAACAAAGCTCATTGCTGATACTACAACATAACACACACTATCTGCACTACCACATAACAACACTCACTGCTGACACTAGCACAAACAACACTCACTGCTGACACTACCACATAACAACACTCTCTGCTGAAACTACCACATAACAACACTCACTGCTGACACTAGCACATATCAATACTCACATTTGACACTACCACATAACACTGACTGCTGACACTAACACAAAACAACACTCTCTCCTGACACTACCACATAACACTGACTGCAGACACTAACACAAAACAACACTCTCTCCTGACACTACAACATAACAACACTCACTGCTGACACAACCACATAACACTCACTGCTGACACTACCACATAACAACACTGTGCTGACACTACCAATTAACAACACTCACTGCTGACACTACCACATAACAACACTCACTGCTGACACTACCACATAAAAATACTCACTGCAGACACTACCACATGACAACACTCACTGCTGACATTACCCCAAAAACACTCTCACTGCTTGCACTACTACATAACAACACTCTCTGCTGACACTACCACATAACAACACTCACTGCTGACACTACCACATAACAATCACTGGTGACACTACCACATAACAACACTCACTGCTGACACTACCACATAACAACTCACTGTTGACACTACCATATAACAACACTCACTGCTGACACTACCACATAACAATCAATGCTGACACTACCACATAACAACACTCACTGCTGACACTACCACATAACAATCACTGCTGACACTACCATATAACAACACTCACTGCTGACACTACCACATAACACTCACTGCTGACACTACCACATAACACTCACTGCTGGTACTATCACATAAAAACACTCACTGCTGACACTACCACATAACAACACTCACTGCTGACACTACCACATAACAACACTCACTCTCGACACTATCACATAACAACACTCACTGCTGACACTACCACATAACACTCACTGCTGACACTACCACAAATCAACTCACTGTTGACACTAATACATAACAACACTCACTGCTGACACTACCACATAACAACACTCACTTCTGACACTACCACATAACAACAATCACTGATGACACTACCACATAACACTCACTGCTGATACTACCACATAACAACACTCACTGCTAAGACAACCACATAACAACACTCACTGCTGACACTTCCACAAACAACACTCACTGCTAACACTACCACATAACAACACTCAATGCTGACACTACCACATAACAACACTCACATCTGACACTACCACATAACAACACTCACTGCTGACACTACCCCATAACAACACTCACTGCTGACTTTACCACATAACAACACTCACTGCTAACACTACCACATAACAACTATTACAAATAAAGAAGCATTTGTAATAACGACTGTTTGGGATACTAAGTAAAATATCGTATTTCAGATTTTTATTATATTAAATATATATTATTAATATAAAAGCATATAATCTGAATAAAAACATATAATCTAATAATCTGTGTAAAAACCTATTTACACAAAATCACAGTACAAGATAAAAGTCACAAGTAAAATCAAGTATTCGGTGTAGTGTCAAGTCGCTACCATCTTCTAGTGTCACGCAGGACACTACTACACCTTGTCATGAAACTCCTTCTCGACCGTGTCCTCAGACACCCTTGTCTCTGTCTTATGGCACGCCTTCTCACGGGGTCCCATGACACCCGTTCTCTGTGTCACATGACACGCCCCCGGTGTCACCCGACACGCCTCTCTTCTGTGTCACACGACACCCTTCTCTCTGTGCACATAAGACACCTTCCCTGTGTCACACGACACTGTCTCTGTGTCTCACGACACGCCCCTGTAACATGAACACATTCTCAAGTAAAGCCTTTGCACCGCGTTATGACACCAAAATACACGACTCAACCTGTGTCGTGCCACCGTCACAAACTCTGACTGACTACACCACTAAATACCTGACACCACAGTGTCACACAAGACACCACTCTGTTACCAGTGTCACACAAGACACCACATGTTACCAGTGTCACACAAGACACCACCTGTTACCAGTGTCACACAAGACACCACCTGTTACCAGTGTCACACAAGACACCACCTGTTACCAGTGTCAAACAAGACACCACCTGTTACCAGTGTCACACAAGACACCACCTGTTACCAGTGTCACACAAGACACCACCTGTTACCAGTGTCACACACTTTCAGGTACATAAGTTCAGGTACAACAGTCCATTTTCAGGTACATAGTCTCAGGAACACAGTCGGTACGGTGAATAAGCCAGTAGATAGTCTAAGGCTGTCACCAGCACGAAGAGTCAATCTCCAGGTCTGTCTGTTGAACACTCCCAGGTGTATCAGGGAGCTAGTGAACTCTCCAGTGTTGTATAGGGGAGAGTCTCGCTGACACTCTCCAGCAGTGTATATGGGAGAGTCTCGTACACTCCCTAGGTGTATCAGGGAGCTGGTGAACTCTCCAGTGTTGTATATGGGAGAGTCTCGTTAGCACTGTAGACCTGTCACCAGCACCACACAGCGAAAGTCTACAACTCTCAAGCAGGTCTGCCTGGCGAACTCCAGTAGTGTATCAGTAAGCTGGTGGACTCTCCAGTGTTGACTAGGGGAGAGTCTCGATGACACTGTCAGTCAAGCCGGCCCGGCAGTCAAACATCAGGTCTGATGACGTAACCCCTTGACTGCCGGCCGGTGAGGTAATTACCTAACTACCATTGTTAGATACGGGGCCGTAACAATAACACTCAATGCTGACACTACCAAATAACAACACTCACTGCTGACACTACCACATGACAACACTCACTGCTGACACTACCACATAACAACACTCACTGCTGAGACTACAACATAACAATACTCACTGCTCACACTACCACATAACACTCACTGTCGACACTTCCACATAACAGGACTTACTGCTGACACTACCACATAACACTCACTGTCGACACTACCACATAACAACACTCCTGATGACACTATCACATAACACTCACTGTCGACAATACCACATAACAACACTCACTGCTGACAATACCGCATAACAACACTCACTCCGGACACTACCACATAACAACACTCACTTCTGTCACTACTATATAAAACTAACTGCTGACACTACCACATAACACTCACTTCTGACACTACCACATAACAACACTCTCTGCTGACACTAACATATAACAACACTCACTGCTGACAATACCACATAACAACACGCACTGCTGATACTACCACATGACAACACTCACTGCTGACACTATAACATAACATCACTCACTGCTGACACTAACACATACTAACACTTCTTGCTGACACTACCACATAACACTCGCTGCTGACACTACCATATAACAACACTCACTACTGACACTACCACATAACAATACTCACAGCTGACACTACCACATAGCAACAATCACTGCTGACACTAAAACATAACAACACTCACTGCTGACACTACCACACAACACTCTCTGCTGTTACTACCACATAACAACACTCACTGCTGACACTACCACATAACAACACTCACTGCTGACACTACCACATAACAATACTACAGCTGACACTACCACATAGACAATCCGTGACACTACCACTAACAACCTCACTGCTGACACTACCACACAACACTCTCTGCTGTTACTACCACATAACAACACTCACTTATGACACTACCATATACCAACACTCACTGCTGACACTACCACTATAACACTCTGTGACATAATACAACTCATTGCTGAACTACACATAACAACACTTCTGACTACCACATAACAACCTCACTGCTGACACTAGCACAACCTCATCTGACACTCCACATAACACTCTTGAACTACCACATAACACACTCTGCTGACACTACACATAACAAACTCACTTTGACACTACCACATAACACTGACTGCTGCACTACAAACAACATTCTGACACTACCACATAACACTGACTGCGACACTAACACAAACAACACTCTCCTGACACTACAACATAACAACACTCACTGCTGACACACCACATAACACTCACTGCTGACACTACCACATAACAACACTGTGCTGACACTACCATTAACAACACTCCTGCTGACACTACCACATAACAACACTCACTGCTGACACTACACAAAAATACTACTGCAGACACTACCAATGACAACACTCACTGCTGACTTACCCAAAACACTTCACTGCTTGCACTACTACATAACAACACTCTCTGCTGACACTACCACATAACAACACTCACTGCTGACACTACCACATAACAATCACTGGTGACACTACCACATAACAACACTACTGCTGACACTACCACATAACAACTCACTGTTGACACTACCATATAACAACACTCCTGCTGACACTACCACATAACAATCAATGCTGACACTACCACATAACAACACTACTGCTGACACTACCACATAACAATCACTGCTGAATACCAATAACAACTAGCTGACACTACCACATAACAATCACTGTTGACACTACCAATAACAACTACTGCTGACACTACAATAACAACATGTGACACTACCAATAACAACACTCATGCTGACACTACCACATAACATCACTGCGACACTATACATACAACACTCATGCTGACACTACCACATAACAACTCACTGTTGAACTACCACATAACAACACTACTGCGACACTACCACATAACAAATCTGACACTACACATAACACTACTGCTGACACTACAATAACAACACTCTGCTTACTACATATAACACTCATTGCTGACACTCACATAACACTCACTGCGACATATCACATAACAACACTCACTGCTGAACTACCACATAAACACTCATGCTGACATACCACATAAACAACTCTGTTGACACTACCTATAACACTCCTGCTGACACTTCACATAACAACACACTGCTACACTACCAATAACACCTATGCTGACACTACAAATAAAACACTCACTGCTGACATAACATAACAACATCACTGCTGACACTACCACATAACAACACCAATGCTACATACACACAAAACTCTCACTGTGACCTCCACATACAACTTCCTACTACTTTCCACATAACAACACTCACTGTGACATACACATAACACTCACTGTGAATACACATAAAACCTCACTGCTGACACACATAACAACACTCACTCTGACACTACCACATAACAACATCATCGCACTATATAAATACTGCTGACACTCACACTACCACATAACAACACTCTCTGCTGACACTAACATATAACAACACTCACTGCTGACAATACCACATAACAACACGCACTGCTGATACTACCACATGACAACACTCACTGCTGACACTATAACATAACATCACTCACTGCTGACACTAACACATACTAACACTCTTACTGACACTACCACATAACACTCGCTGCTGACACTACCATATAACAACACTCACTACTGACACTACCACATAACAATACTCACAGCTGACACTACCACATAGCAACAATCACTGCTGACACTAAAACATTACAACACTCACTGCTCACACTACCACACAACACTCTCTGCTGTTACTACCACATAACAACACTCACTGCTGACACTACCACATAACAATACTCACTGCTGACACTACCACATATCAATACTCACAGCTGACACTACCACATAGCAACAATCACTGGTAACACTACCACATAACACTCACTGCTGACACTACCACACAACACTCTCTGCTGTTACTACCACATAACAACACTCACTTATGACACAACCATATAACAACACTCACTGCTGACACTACCACTTAATAACACTCACTGCTGACACTACCACATAACAACACTCTCTGCTGAAACTACCACATAACAACACTCATTGCTGACACTAGCACATATCAATACTCACATTTGACACTACCACATAACACTGACTGCTGACACTAACACAAACAACACTCCTCTGACACTACCACATATCACAAAATGACTGCTGACACTAACACAAAACAACACCTCCTGACACTACCACATAACACTGACTGCTGACACTAACACAAAACAACACTCTCTCTTGACACTACAACATAACAACACTCACTGCTGACACAACCACATATCACTCACTGATGACACTACCACATAACAACACTGTGCTGACACTACCAATTAACAACACTCACTGCTGACACTACCACATAACAACACTCACTGCTGACACTACCACAAAAAACTCACTGCAGACACTACCATATGACAACACTCACTGCTGACATTACCCCAAAAACACTTTCACTGCTTGCACTACTACATAACAACACTCTCTGCTGACACTACCACATAACAACACTCACTGCTGACACTACCACATAACAATCACTGCTGACACTACCACATAACAACACTCACTGCTGACACTACCACATAACAACTCACTGTTGACACTACCATATAACAACACTCACTGCTGACACTACCACATAACAATCAATGCTGACACTACCACATAACAACACTCACTGCTGACACTACCACATAACAATCACTGCTGACACTATCACATAACAACACTCATTGCTGACACTACCACATAACAATAATTGCTGACACTACCACATAACAACGTTCACTGCTGACACTACAAAATAACAACACTCACTGCATCACTACCATATAACAACAATCATTGCTGACACTACCACATAACACTCACTGCCGACACTATCACATAACACTCAACTGCTGACACTACCCCATAACAACACTCACTGCTGACAATACCACATAAAAACACACACTGCTGAAACTACCACATAACAACAATCTCTGTTGACACTACCTTATAACACTTACTGCTGACACTATCACATAACAACACTCACTGCTGACACTACCATATAACATCACTTACTGCTGACACTACAATATAATAACACTCACTGCTGACAATAAAGCATAACAACATTCACTGCTGACACTACCACATAACAACACTCACTGCTGACACTACCACATAACAACACTCACTGCTGACACTACCACTTAACAACACTCACTGCTGATACTACCACATAACACTCACTGCTGATACTATCACATAAAAACACTCACTGCTGACACTACCACATAACAACACTCACTGCTGACACTACCACATAACAACACTCACTCTCGACACTATCACATAACAACACTCACTGCTGACACTACCACATAACACTCACTGCTGACACTACCACAAATCAACTCACTGTTGACACTACTACATAACAACACTCACTGCTGACACTACCACATAACAACACTCACTTCTGACACTATCACATAACAACAATCACTGCTGACACTACCACATAACACTCACTGCTGATACTACCACATAACAACACTCACTGCTAAGGCAACCACATAACAACACTCAATGCTGACACCACCACATAACAACACTCACAGCTGACACTACCACATAACAACACTCACTGCTGACACTACCCCCACTACCCCATAACAACACTCACTGCTGACACTACCACATACCAACACTCACTGCTAACACTACCACATAACAACACTCAATGCTGACACTACCAAATAACAACAATCACTGCTGACACTACGACATGACAACACTCACTGCTGACACTACAACATAACAGCACTCACTGCTGAGACTACAACATAACAATACTCACTGCTCACACTACCACATAACACTCACTGTCGACACTTCCACATAACAACACTCACTGCTGACACTACCACATGACAACACTCACTGCTGACACTACCATATAACACTCACTGTCGACACTACCACATAACAACATTCACTGCTGACACTACCACATAACAACACTCACTGCTGACAATACCGCATAACAACACTCACTCCTGACACTACCACATAACAACACTCACTTCTGTCACTACTATATAGAACTAACTGCTGACACTACCACATAACACTCACTTTTGACACTACCACAAATCAACACTCTCTGCTGACACTACCTCATAACACTCACTGCTGACACTACCACATAACAACACTCTCTGCTGACAGTAACATATAACAACACTCACTGCTGACAATACCACATAACAACACGCACTGCTGATATTACCACATGACAACACTCACTGCTGACACTATAACATAACATCACTCACTGCTGACACTAACACATACTAACACTTCTTGCTGACACTACCACATAACACTCGCTGCTGACACTACCATATAACAACACTCACTACTGACACTACCACATAACAATACTCACAGGTGACACTACCACATAGCAACAATCACTGTTGACACTACCACATAACAACACTCTCTGCTGTTACTACCACATAACAACACTCACTGCTGACACTACCACATAACATCACTCACTGCTGACACTAGCACATATCAATACTCACATTTGACACTACCACATAACACTGACTGCTGACACTAACACAAAACAACACTCTCTCCTGACACTACCACATAACAACAGTTACTGCGGAAACTACCACATAACAACACTCACTGCTGACACTACCACATAACACTCACTGCTGGCACTACCACATAACAACACTGTGCTGACACTACCAAATAACAACCCTCACTGCTGACACTACCACATAACACTCACTACTGACACTACCACATAACACTCACTGCTGACACTACCACATAACAACACTGTGCTGACACTACCAAATAACAACACTCACTGCTGACACTACCACATAACAACACTCTCTGCTGACATGTATACGTATATATATATATATATATATATATATATATATATATATATATATATATATATATATATATATATATATATATATATATATATATATATATATATATATATTATGTCGAGCCGATTAGGTAAAACCTGCGATTTTGGTTTAAATAGCAACGCTCTTCTTGCCATATAAGACAAACGAAAATTTGTGTATGCAATAATTTCGCAAATATCATTCTGAACCTAACGAAAAAAATATATTTCATTGTGTTTGTTTATTATTAAATTAATGTTAACGTATCTAAAATATATTTAGTTATGTTAGGCTAAATTAAATTGCGCTTGTTGTAATAAGGTTAGGTAAGTTTTCAAAGTTTCTCTTGGTACAAAATTATAAATTTTTACATTAACATAAATGAAAAAAATATATATCTTTAAACGTATAAGAGAAAATTTTAGAAAGGACCTAATTTTAAATGAGTTCTTGCTAATTGACCAGTTTTACCTAATCATGACATATATATATATATATATATATATATATATATATATATATATATATATATATATATATATATATATATATATATATAGTAGGTTGGTAGACAGCAACCACTCAGGAGGTACTACCATCCTGCCAGGTGACTGTAAACAGAAACCTGAAACTGTTTTACATGATGGTAGGATTGCTGGTGTCTTTTCTGTCTCATAAACATGCAAGATTTCAGGTACGTCTTGCTACTTCTACTTACACTTAGGTCACACTACGCAAACATGTACACGTTTATGTATACACACTCATCTGAGTTTTCTTTGATTTTATCTTAATAGTTCTTGTTCTTATTGCTTTTCCCTTTCATATCCATGGGGAAGTGGAATAAGAATCTTTCCTCCGTAAGCCATGCGTGTTGTAAAGTCAACTAAAATGCCAGGAACAATGGGCTAGTAACCCCTTTTCCTGTATAGCTTACTAAAAGAAGAAGAAGAAAACGTCAAAGTGGGATGTTTGAATGTGCGTGGATGTTGTGCGAATGATAAGAAAGAGATGATTGTAGATGTTATGAATGAAAAGAGCTGGATGTCCTGGCTTTAAGTGAGACAAAGCTGAAGGGGTAGGAGAGTTTCAGTGGGGAGAAATAAATGGGATTAGATCAGGGTTTCAAATAGAGTTAGAGCTAAAGAAGGAGTGGCAATAATGTTGAATAATCAGTTATGGCAGGTAAAGAAGGAATATAAATGTATAAATTCAAGGATTATGTGGAGTAAAATAAAGGTTGGATGTGAAAAGTGGGTTATAGTAAGTGTTTATGCACCTGGAGAAGAGAGAAGTGTAGAGGAGAGAGATTTTGGAAATGTTGAGTGAGTGTGTGGGAGTTTTGAACCAAGTGAGAGAGTAATTGTGGTTGGGGATCTTAATGCTAAAGTGGGTAAAAATGTTGTGGATGGAGTAGTAGGTAAATTTGGGGTGCCAGGGGTAAATGTAAATGGGGAACCATTAATTGAGCTATGTGTAGAAAGAGGTTTGGTAATAAGTAATACATATTTTATGAAAAGAGGATAAATAAATATACAAGGTATGATATAGCACGTAAGGAAAGTAGTTTGTTGGATTATGTATTGGTGGATAAAAGGTTGATGAGTAGGCTTCAGGATGTACATGTTTATAGAGGGCAACGGATATATCAGATCATTATTTGGTTGTAGCTACAGTTAGAGTAAAAGGTAGATGGGACAAAAAGAAAATGGCAACAGCAAGTAAAGAGAGGTAAAAGTGTATAAACTAAGGGAGGAGGAAGTTAGGGTGAGATATAAGCAACTATTGGCAGAAAGGTGGGCTAGTGCAAGTAGGAGTAGTGGGGGTTGAAGAGAGTTGGGATAGTTTTAAAATGCAGTATTAGAATGTGGGGCAGAAGTTTGTGGCTATAGGAGGGTGGGTGCAGGAGGAAAGAGGAGTGAGTGGTGGAATGAAGAAGTAAAGGGTGTGATAAAAGAGAAAAAGGTAGCTTATGAGAGGTTTTTACAAAACAGAAGTGTTAATAGAAGAGCAGAGTATATGGAGAGTAAAGAAAGGTGAAGAGAGTGGTGAGAGAGTGCAAAGAAGAGCGGATGAAAGAATGGAGAGGCTCTGTCAAGAAATTTTGCTGAAAACAAGAAAAATTTTGGAGTGAGATAAACAAGGTAAGAAAGCCTAGGGAACGAATGGATTTGTCAGTTAAAAACAGAGTAGGGAGTTAGTAGATGGGGAGCTGGAGGTATTGGGTAGATGGCGGGAATATTTTGAGGAACTTTTAAATGTCGATGAAAAAGGGAGGCGATAATTTCATGTACTGGCCAGGGAGGTACAACATCGTTTAGGAGTGAAGAAGAGCAGGATGTGAGTGTGGGGGAGGTGCGTGAGGCATTACGTAGAATGAAAGGGTAAAGCAGCTGGAATTGACGGAATCATGACAGAAATGTTAAAAGCAGGGGATGATATAGTGCTGGAGTGGTTGGTATTTTTGTTTAATAAATGTATGAAAGAGGGAAGGTACCTAGGATTGGCAGAGAGCATGTATAGTTCCTTTATATAAAGGGAAGGGGATAAAAAAGAGTGTAAAAATTATAGGGGAATAAGTTTACTGAGTATACCAGGTAAAGTGTATGGCAGGGTTATTATTGAAAGAATTAGAGGTAAGACAGAGATAGGATTGCAGATGAGCAAGGAGGCTTTAGAGTGGGTAGGGGATGTGTAGATCAAGTGTTTACAGTGAAGCATATATGTGAACAGTATTTAGATAAAGGTAGAAGTTTTATTGCATTTATGGATTTAGAAAAGGCATATGATAGAGTGGATAGGGAGCAATGTGGCAAATGTTGCAAGTGTATGGAATAGGTAGTAAGTTACTGAAGGCTGTAAGAGTTTTTATGAGGATAGTGAGGCTCAGGTTAGGGTGTGTAGGAGAGAGGAGATTACTTCCCGGTAAAAGTAGGTCTTAGACAGGGATGTGTAATGTCACCATGGTTGTTTAATATATTTATAGATGGGGTTGTAAAAGAAGTAAATGCTAGGGTGTTGGGGAGAGGGGTGGGATTAAATTATGGAGAATTAAATGCAAAATGGGATTTGACACAGTTACTTTTGCTGATGATACTGTGCTTATGGGAGATTCTAAAGAAAAGTTGCAAGGTTAGTGGACGAGTTTGGGAGAGTGTGTAAAGGTAGAAAGTTAAAAGTGAACATAGATAAGAGTAAGGTGATGAGGGTATCAAACGATTTAAATAAAGAAAAATTGGATATCACATTGAGAGAGGGATTATGTAAGAAGTAAATGTTTTCAGATATTTGGGAGTTGATGTGTCAGCGGATGGGTTTATGAAGGATGAGGTTAACCATAGAATTGATGAAGGAAAAAAGGTGTGTGGTGCATTGAGGTATCTGTGGAGACAAAAACGTTATCCATGGAGGCAAAGAAGGAATGTACGAAAGTATAGTGGTACCAACACTCTTATATGGGTGTGAAGCATGGGTTGCAAATGCTGCAGCGAGGAGGAGGCTGGAGGCAGTGGAGATGTCCTGTCTAAGGGCAATGTGTGGTGTAAATATTATGCAGAAAATTCGGAATGTGGAAATTAGGAGAAGGTGTGGAGTTACTAAAAGTATTTGTCAGAGGGCTGAAGAGGGGTTGTTGAGGTGGTTTGGTCATTTAGAGAGAATGGATCAAAGTAGAATGACTTGGAGAGCGTATAAATCTGTAGGGGAAGGAAGGCGGGGTAGGGGTCGTCCTAGAAAAGGTTGGAGGGAAGGGGTAAAGGAGGTTTTGTGGGCGAGGGCTTGGACTTCCAGAGGGCATGTGTGAGCGTGTTAGATAGGAGTGAATGGAGACGAATGGTTTTGGGACATGACGATCTGTTGGAGTGTGAGCAGGGTAACATTGTGTGAAGGGATTCAGGAAACCAGTTAATTGATTTAGTTGGACTTGAGTCCTGGAAATGGGAAGTACAATGCCTGCACTTTAAAGAGGGTCTGGGATAGTGACAGCTGGGAGGGACTTATTCTCAGCTGTCGTATCTGAGCTCCTCTGCAAAGACAGTGATTGTGTATGAGTGTGGTGAAAGTGTTGAATGATGGTGGAAGTTTTTCTTTTTGGGGATTTTCTTTCTTTTGGGTCACCCTGCCTCGGTGGAGACGGCCGACTTGTTGAAAAAAAAAAAAAAAAAAAAATATATATATATATATATATATATATATATATATATATATATATATATATATATATATATATATATATATATATATATATATATATATATATATATATATATATATAATATATATATATATATATTATATATATATATATATATATATATATATATATATATATATATATATATATATATATATATATATATATATATATATATATATATATATATATACAAACAAGACAAGCCACGGGGGTGGAAATCATTAGCTCAAGAACTTTCGCACTTCCTAGTGCGTCATTGGGAACTATACAATGTTGCAAGGGTACAATTGAAGCAGGGAAATTTTTCTCAGAGTAGCGCAGTGTGGATGTGTCAATGGATGCAGCTTCTCTCAGAATGTTGCTAACATTCAGTGCCAACCCACACCACCACCACCACCCCCCTACTCCACATATGGGGTAGGAGGGTTTTTGAGATGTCAAGCATGAAATTGAAAGATATAATAGCCAGCACCAAGCTTATTTTTTTCTTTTTTTCCAGCCGCTTATAACAGGTCATGTGATTTGAGAAATTACTTTTCTCAATGGATACTATATATAGGGATTGCTATTATTCTTGTCTAGCCTTTTTAATTAATAAAATAAATAAATAAAATGTGCTCTTTGTCTGTTTAAATGTCCTTCTCTGGGCTACTCGAATGTTCCCAGGGGTACTCAGAAGTTTCTGTTCCTATATATTGTCTACTATCCTTCTCAGTTTTGTTTAATATGTCTTACTTTGGAATCTTTTATACCATTCCGATAATATTTCTATGCTCCAAATTTCTACTATTACCCTTCAACCACAGTACCTATGTTATCCCGTAATCTTGTGTACTTCTCAGAGTATGGTCACTGTATGGTACAGTAACAGCTAAACGCATTATATAAAATTCACAACTGACGTAGCATGAAGTTTTGGTGCGTAGACACAGGTCGAGCGTCACCAATCCATCATGAAGCCACCTGGCATAATGAACAATCCTGTGATTTTGTGTAGCATTGTTGTTTAAGATTGTTTACAATAGACTATTAAATAGTTATCGAGCTTGTATAACCCATAATTTGTGTTATATACTGTATTCCTTTCATGTTTCATGAGAGAAGATTCAATTATGTTTCTTTCTATGACAGAACTGTTGGGTACAATATTCTGGGCGATTACAGAACTGTTTGGTACAATATTCTGGGTGATTACAGAAACTAACGTGGTTAAAGATAGCGTTCGACTCCTGCCCTGTCCTGACTGAGTATTTATATTGGGTTATTCTGATTTCCAGAAATTTACCTGTTTGACCAATATATAAGAGAGAACACTCAGTACATGGGATCTTGTAAACCCCACTAACTTTAGTTTTACCATACAAAGAGAACCTGGTTTGCCTGCGTGAGGCATTAAGAAAGATAAATTTAAACCTTAATTTCAAAAACACAGGGACTGTGAAACAAAGGCTGATTAAAAGCACACCCTCCAACACACCCTCCAACATATCTATACCACTTAGCTCTATTGGGAAGGATTGTGTTAAGCAATCTTGTTTCGAAAAATTCCATGGTAGAGATGGAAAATTCAAATTCACAATTTATAGGAAGTCCACCAATGTGTCGTCATACATTCACTACTATTACATCCACGACACCAGGGTAAACAAGAGTGTGTTCCTCACAATGTTCTTGAGAGTCTTGCGCATCTGCAGTCCAGAGGACCTAGAGGACGAAATCAGCAAGATATTCAACATAGCCACAAAACTGAGATATCCCAGGGATGTTGTCGAGAAGGCATTAATGTCAGCAAGAAAGACTTTCTACAAGACTGAACCTAAGGAAGTGATGGCCAGGAAAAATGTACTAGTTTTACCATACAATGAGAACCTGGTTTGCCTGCGTGAGGCATTAAAAAAAGATCAATATAAACCTTACTTTCAAAAACACAGGGACTGTGAAACAAAGGCAACCACAATTAGGTGAGTACAAATGCTGATTAAAAACACCCTCCAACACACCCTCCAACAAAGTTGGTGGGGTTTTCAAGGTCCCATGTACTCAGCGTCCTCTATCATATATTGGTCAAACAGGTAAATTTCTGGAAACCAGAATAGCCCAACATAAATACTCAGTCAGGACAGGACACGAGCGTAACGCTATCTTTAGACGCGCGCTTCACGCGAGAAAAAAAAAAATCGAAAATATTCGAAAATTGAGTTAACCATATTGAAAAATAGAGTAACTCTCTGGCTACACAATGGTACAAGAATCATTGTTCTACGACATTCCTACATGGAATTAAGGTCGTTTATAACACACATGGTGACGCCGACACCCATAGCAGGTCGGCTGACGTCGTGAATTTTCGTATTTTTTTCCCGATTTTTTTCCTTAATTTCTTGTATTATTCTTACTTATATAATAATTGACGATTTTGGAATCATAACAGAGTGGGCGGAGCTTGTACATAGTCTGGGAACCAATCAGGAACCGTCTGGAATATTCGCTTGCGTCAGCAGAAATTCCTGACTCAGGATAGCCGGGAATATGCTTCAATATAGCATTATTATAACGCTATTATCACTACTACGGCTTTTATATCTATCACAATTGATCTAATATGACATAATAGACAATATAAGTAACAAATAAACATGATAAATACTCCAGAATGAATAATATGTGGCATAATATGATCGCCGCCTCGGAGTGAATGAATGGAGAATGAGCGGAGAAGACGGTACAGATGAAGAATAGCGCTGGGGAGGAGTCTTCTTAGTCGTAGAAATAGAGCCACGGCTTAACCCAGCAGCTAAGGCGATCGTGGGGCAGACTTGAGAACAGGAATAGCAGTCTTTCCTGTTGGTGAGACTTTTGTGGGATGAGCGGGGAGGACGGGTTGTAGAGATTGAGCCAGGGCTTAACCCAGCAGCTAAGGCGAAAGTGGGTAAGAGGGGCGAACAGCTCAAGGTACCTTAGTGATTTGTGATAGTGGAGTCGTCGTCTGCATTCTTGATGTAGTTGAATGTTGATGTGGGGATCAATTTTATATACGTTCGTTTGTAGTTAATACGAGAGTCTTTTACTATATGTTCTAAGATTTCGATGAGTTCAGAAACAGATGCGTAGGGGTAACCTTTGTTGGTGAACTTAACGTCCCCCTGACGTATATACGAACTCAAGGTGGCTGGATTTACATCAATGGTAAAGTTCCTGTTGTGTGCATAGTAGACGATGTTTTTCCATTTGAGGGTGCGGCTGGTTGTGTCTTTTACTAAATCGTAGTGTGAAGCAAATATTGATGTAGGCGGTGATGTTCTGGTCGTCTTAGCAGGAGTGGATAGTGTGGATGTGGAGGTCTCTGAATGGACGGCGGCTGTTGAGTTTGCAGTAGGCTGGGAGGTCCCTGATTTGTTGGTTCTGGAGTCTTTTGGAGATATCAGAGGCATTTCATTGGTTGTGAATGGAGTGACGTCACTGGAAGTAAGTGGTGTTGGTTGTGATGGTGGTGGAGCAGCGTCGTGAGATTGATTTGCAGGTGGAGAAACGATGACAGGTTGTTGGTTATTGTTGAGTATCAGTGAAGATGGTGGAAATGTTGGGAATTTGAACTCTGGCATGTTATTTAACTTGAGGAGTTCATTTATGGATGAGTTGAAGGTTCCAGGAACAGCAGCATTGTGCATATGAGCATATATCATACAGTCGTATATGGTGGTTGGGTCACAATCAGGTGCGATGGTGGCAGTGGAGGGTTGATTCGAAGCTTGGAGAATTTTTGTTGTGGTAGCTTGTAGTTTGGTAATAGCAGCATAGGTGGGTGATTTTGATGATGACTTTTTCTGTGCTACTTCTTGGGTCTTCTTCATATTGTCTTTTCTATTTGGACATTTAGCGGCTAGTGTGTGATGATCGGTGCTTTTACAGTTGAGACAAGTTGGTGTTGGAGGTTCAGAGGCGGGGCATGACCGAAAATCATGTCCTTCATTACCACATGTTGTGCAAAACTTCCTGTCCTTCACTGGACAGTCTCTGGTGTTGTGTGCATAAGAGTAACAATTCCAACAGTGAGGAATGTAATGGTATCTCTCAGCTTCGATGTGTGTGGGGCTGATGAAGTAATAAAATACTGCAATACCATCAGCCAATGCATTGGCAGCCATATTTACATCAGTGAACGTGATTTTGAGCATGGATGGAGCTGTAGGTATTTTCATAATGCTCTCGACTTTGGCCCATGAGTTTTGATTTTCAATGGACGTCTTGAGTTCATCTATAGGTTGAACTGTAAGAAGCTTATCAAGTTTCTTAAGGAAGACTGACCTCCTTGCCCTGAGAGCTGGAGATGACATGACAGTAAATCTTCGACCTGCTACAGTGGTGGTGGCTGTTGTAGTGAGTAGCTTTTCTGTTTCTTCATCCTCGTTACACACTACAATAAATGCTTCCTTCAGGGTCAGTATGGTGTTGAACTTCACTTGTAACACACTTCTAACGCAAATTGCTAGAGCAAGTTTTGAAGAATCGTTCACAGTGCCACTGTTTGGTTTGATCTTGACTCGATTTCCATAGCTCATCGTGATGTCCAGTTTAGGATGGTGATGACTGTATAAAATTCCCCTCCCCAACGGGGATCGCAGGGAGACTGAATGCCAAGAATCAGAGCTGCTGTGACCGCACACACCACGGAGTAAAATATTACTTCACTGGGGTTTGGGGTTCCTTTGCGTTACCCTTGGCCTTCTAGGGGACTTGTATTAAAGAAAACGAACAGGGCTAACTATGATATACACTCGTAATGCAAGATAAAGCTGAGAAAAATGCTATTTTGCTCCGGGATTTTTTTTTTTCTTGCGCGACCTTCCGCGCGGATTATCTCAGAAGTAAGTTATTCATCTATATATTGACCAGTAACCGTTAATAATTATAGTAATGAAATGAAACTCACAGACAACATAAAGGAAAGGTTGTGTTACAGAATGGTGGTTAGCTTTTTGAGATATCGTAATTAGTTTTTGTGTTATGTGAGGTAAAAGCCAGATATTTTCCAAAATGTCAAACACATACAAACTTTATTTTTTTAAGAATGAAGATAGGGATATATTACAGAAATTGTCTCGTGATAAACTCAGATTATCATTGTTTTATACGTAGGTGACGCCAAAACAGCTTCAACAAGTCCCACTACGATTACTGATTTTTTTATATATGATGTTTGGTAAAAATTTGGTAAATATTTGGTAAATAATTTTTTTTTCTCAGTTGTGTGTTGGTCTATCTTTTTGAAACTTTATAAAACCTACTAGAAAGGTGCTTCTTTACGTATAAAAAAAATGAACGAAATCGAACGAAAAATAACGGAAAAAAATCGTGTATAGGGGCCCCTCAAACAACAATGCTAAACAAAATCACAGGATTGATCATTATGCCAGGTGGTTTGATGGATTGGTGACGCCCGTCCTGTGTCTAAGCATCAAATCTTCATGCTATGTCAGTTGTGAAGGGTTACATAACGCGTTTAGCTGTTACTGTACCATACATTGACAGGTACACAAGATTACGGGATAACATAGGTAGTGTGGTTAAAGGGTATTAGTAAAAATTTTGATCAGAGAAATATTATCGGAATGGTATAAAAGATTCCCAAGTAAGACATATTAAACGACACTGAGAAGGATAGTAGACAATATTTTAAGAAGAGACACTTCTGAGTACCCTTGGGAACATTAGAGTACCCCAGAGAAAGACATTTTAACAAAGAGCACATTCCATTTCTTTCTGATATTATTTAAAAACGTCACACAGAATAATAGCAATCCATATATTTAGTATCCAATGAGAAAAGTAATTTCTCAAATCACATGACCTGTTACATGCGGCTGGAAAAAAAGCTTGGGGCTGGCTATTATGTCTTCTAATTTCATACTTGTCATCTCAAAAACCCTCCTACCCCATATGGGGAGTAGGATGATGGTGGTGGTGTGGGGTTGGCACCGACCGTTAGCCACATTCTGAGAGAAGCTGCGGCCGGTGACACATCCACAATGCGCTACTCTGAGAAAACTTCCCTTGCTTCAGGTGCACCATGGCAACATTACATAGCTCCTGATGACGCACTGAGATGTGCGAAAGTACTTGAGCTAAAGATTTCCACCCCTCGTGGCTTGTCTTGCATAGTTAAGATCACCAATCTGCGATTATATGCATATATATATATATATATATATATATATATATATATATATATATATATATATATATATATATATATATATATATATATATATATATTTTTTTGTCGTGCCGATTAGGTAAAACTGGTCAATTAGCAAGAACTCATCTAAAATTAAGTCCTTTCAAAATTTTCTCTTGTACGTTTAAAGATATATTTCTTTAATTTATGTTAATGTAAGAATTTAAAATTTTGTACCAAGATAAATTTTGAAAACCTACCTAACCTTATTACAACAAGCGCAATTTAATTTAGCCTAACCCAACTAAATATATTTTAGATACGTTAACATTAATTTAATAATAAAGAAACAAAATGAAATATATTTTTTCGTTATGTTCGGAATGATTTTGGCGAAATTATTGCAAGTTTTACCTAATCGGCACGATATATATATATATATATATATATATATATATATATATATATATATATATATATATATATATATATATATATATATATATATATATATATATATATATATATATATATATATATATATATATATATATATATATATATAAGGTAGGTATCACCTCTGGAACTGTCCTGGGGACCCTCATCCTCAGAGAAAAGATTAAACTTGCTTCAGGGAAAACTCAAAGTTCTCCCTGAAGCTGTTTGAAATTTTTCTCCTACCACCCCCGATATTTTGTATATACTTTATTTAAAGACAAAATACATTGACAGCAACCACCCAGGGAGGTACTACCATCCTGCCAGGTGACTGTGAAACAGAAACCTGAAACTGTTTTAATGATGGTAGGATTGCTGGTGTTTTTTTTCTGTCTCATAAACATGCAAGATTTCAGGTACGTCTTGCTACTTCTACTTACACTTAGGTCACACTACGCAAACATGTACACGTTTATGTATACACACTCATCTGAGTTTTCTTTGATTTTCTCTTAATAGTTCTTGTTCTTATTGCTTTTCCTTTCATATCCATGGGGAAGTGGAATAAGAATCTTTCCTCCGTAAGCCATGCGTGTTGTAAAAGTCAACTAAAATGCCGGGAACAATGGGCTAGTAACCCCTTTTCCTGTATAGCTTACAGGATGTTTGAATGTGCGTGGATGTTGTGCGAATGATAAGAAAGAGATGATTGTAGATGTTATGAATGAAAAGAAGCTGGATGTCCTGGCTTTAAGTGAGACAAAGCTGAAGGGGGTAGGAGAGTTTCAGTGGGGAGAAATAAATGGGATTAGGTCAGGGGTTTTAAATAGAGTTAGAGCTAAAGAAGGAGTGGCAATAATGTTGAATAATCAGTTATGGCAGGTAAAGAAGGAATATAAATGTATAAATTCAAGGATTATGTGGAGTAAAATAAAGGTTGGATGTGAAAAGTGGGTTATAGTAAGTGTTTATGCACCTGGAGGAGAGATAAGTGTAGAGGAGAGAGAGAGATTTTGGGAAATGTTGAGTGAGTGTGTGGGGAGTTTTTAACAAAGTGAGAGAGTAATTGTGGTTGGGGATCTTAATGCTAAAGTGGGTAAAAATGTTGGGGTGCCAGGGGTAAATGTAAATGGGGAACCATTAATTGAGCTATGTGTAGAAAGAGGTTTGGTAATAAGTAATACATATTTTATGAAAAAGAGGATAAATAAATATACAAGGTATGATATAGCACGTAAGGAAAGTAGTTTGTTGGATTATGTATTGGTGGATAAAAGTTGATGGGTAGGCTTTAGGATGTACATGTTTATAGAGGGGCAACGGATATATCAGATCATTATTTGGTTGTAGCTACAGTTAGAGTAAAAGGTAGATGGGACAAAAATAAAATGGCAACAGCAATTAAGAGAGAGGTAAAAGTGTATAAACTAAGGGAGGAGGAAGTTAGGGTGAGATATAACCAACTATTGGCAGAAAGGTGGGCTAGTGCAAGTATGAGTAGTGGGGCAGGGGGGTTGAAGAGAGTTGTGATAGTTTTAAAAATGCAGTATTAGAATGTGGGGCAGAAGTTTGTGGCTATAGGAGGGTGGGTGCAGGAGGAAAGAGGAGTGAGTGGTGGAATGAAGAAGTAAAGTGTGTGATAAAAGAGAAAAAGGTAGCTTATGAGAGGTTCTTACAAAACAGAAGTGTTAATAGAAGAGCAGAGTATATGGAGAGTAAAAGAAAGGTGAAGAGAGTGGTGAGAGAGTGCAAAAGAAAAGCGGATGAAAGAATGGGAGAGGCTCTGTCAAGAAATTTTGCTGAAAACAAGAAATTTTTTTGGAGATAAACAAGGTAAGAAAGCCTAGGGAACGAATGGATTTGTCAGTTAAAAACAGAGTAGGGGAGTTAGTAGATGGGGAGCTGGAGGTATTGGGTAGATAACGGGAATATTTTGAGGAACTTTTAAATGTCGATGAAAAAAGGGAGGCGGTAATTTCATGTACTGGCCAGGGAGGTACAACATCGTTTAGGAGTGAAGAAGAGCAGGATGTGAGTGTGGGGGAGGTGCGTGAGGTATTACGTAGAATGAAAGGGGGTAAAGCAGCTGGAACTGACGGAATCATGACAGAAATGTTAAAAGCAGGGGGGGATATAGTGCTGGAGTGGTTGGTATTTTTGTTTAATAAATGTATGAAAGAGGGAAGGTACCTAGGATTGGCAGAGAACATGTATAGTTCCTTATATAAAGGGAAGGGGATAAAAGAGTGTAAAATTATAGGGAATAAGTTTACTGAGTATAACAGGTAAAGTGTATGACAGGGTTATTATTGAAATAATTAGAGGTAAGACAGAGAGTAGGATTGCATATGAGCAAGGAGGCTTTAGAGTGGGTAGGGGATGTGTAGATCAAGTGTTTACAGTGAAGCATATATGTGAACAGTATTTAGATAAAGGTAGAGAAGTTTTTATTGCATTTATGGATTTAGAAAAGACATATGATAGAGTGGATAGGGGAGCAATGTGGCAAATGTTGCAAGTGTATGGAATAGGTAGTAAGTTACTGAAGGCTGTAAAGAGTTTTTATGAGGATAGTGAGGCTCAGGTTAGGGTGTGTAGAGAGAGGGAGATTACTTCCGGTAAAAGTAGGTCTTAGACAGGGATGTGTAATGTCACCATGGTTGTTTAATATATTTATAGATGAGGTTGTAAAAAAGTAAATGCTAGGGTGTTGGGGAGAGGGTGGGATTAAATTATGGAGAATTAAATGTAAAATGGGAGTTGACACAGTTACTTTTGCTGATGATACTGTGCTTATGGGAGATTCTAAAAAAGTTGCAAAGGTTAGTGGACGAGTTTGGGAGAGTGTGTAAAGGTAGAAAGTTAAAAGTGAACATAGATAAGAGTAAGGTGATGAGGGTATCAAACGATTTAAATAAAGAAAAATTGGATATCACATTGGAGAGAGGGATTATGGAAGAAGTAAATGTTTTCAGATATTTGGGAGTTGACGTGTCAGCGGATGGGTTTATGAAGGATGAGGTTAACCATAGAATTGATAAAGGAAAAAAGGTGAGTGGTGCGTTGAGGTATCTGTGGAGACAAAAAACGTTATCCATGGAGGCAAAGAAGGGAATGTACGAAAGTATAGTGGTACCAACACTCTTATATGGGTGTGAAGCATGGGTTGCAAATGCTGCAGCGAGGAGGAGGCTGGAGGCAGTGGAGATGTCCTGTCTAAGGGCAATGTGTGGTGTAAATATTATGCAGAAAATTCGGAATGTGGAAATTAGGAGAAGGTGTGGAGTTACTATAAGTATTTGTCAGAGGGCTGAAGAGGGGTTGTTAAGGTGGTTTGGTCATTTAGAGAGAATGGATCAAAGTAGAATGACTTGGAGAGCGTATAAATCTGTAGGGAAAGGAAGGCGGGGTAGGTTTCGTCCTAGAAAAGGTTGGAGGGAAGGGGTAAAGGAGGTATTGTGGGCGAGGGGCTTGGACTTCCAGCAAGCATGTGTGAGCGTGTTAGATAGGAGTGAATGGAGACGAATGGTTTTTGGGACATGACGATCTGTTGGAGTGTGAGCAGGGTAACATTTTGTGAAGGGATTCAGGGAAACCAGTTAATTGATTTAGTTGGACTTGAGTCCTCGAAATGGGAAGTACAATGCCTGCACGTTAAAGGAGGGGTCTGGGATAGTGACAGCTGGGAGGGACAAAAACAAAAAAAATATGACAGTGATTATGTATGAGTGTGGTGAAAGTGTTGAATGATGATGAAAGTATTTTCTTTTTGGGGATTTTCTTTCTTTTGGGTCACCCTGCCTCGGTGGGAGACGGCCAACTTGTTAATATATATATATATATATATATATATATATATATATATATATATATATATATATATATTATATATATATATATATATATATATATATATATATATATATATATATATATATATATATTATATAATAATATATATATATTTAATAGAACAAAGATTTTATAGTAGATACTCTCAGGTACTGGTTTACTTGATAGCTGACAAGTATATGCTTACAGGAATTGCCTTGCTTAATTAGCTGTGTCAAGTAATTCTCAAGTAGTTACAGGTATTGGCTGGTTCAGGTAGTTAATTATTTTAAATTATTTTTTAATTTAGCTTGCTTATGTGGTTGATTGATATACTATCTGGCGCTGCTGGAAGATAATTTATACACATATTCGATAACACATGTTGTTGATAAATTTTTACTTACAGGTATTGACTGACTCAGGTAGTTGAAGATGGACATTTTAACAGGAAGGATCTCGCCTCGCTTGACAGTGGGTGGAAGAGTGAGGTCGACGAAGAAGGGCGTGAAGGTAATTATGGACTTCCTCTGGGACAGTCCCACGCCCTTCACTGGGTGTACACACACAGCCTTGCCCACCCACTCTGTGATAGTGTCTGGCACTGTCAGGGCTTGATCGCTCACGCCAGAGGGCCTGGAAGTCACAAACTATTAATGCCAGATTTTACAACTGGTATACGTTTCAAAAAAGGTACCATTATGCTATAGATAACCTCTTGATGCAGGGAGTTAGTGTTACCTTCTCTTTACTTGGATAAATATGGATTAATTACAAATAACCCTCACTTAAGTGGAAACGTATGGTGACGTTTAGATGCTTCCTGGATCATTGGTACATAATAACTCAGTGAGGATGAAGGTAAGAAATCCAGAAGACAAAACGGGGAAGGGAATACAGTAGTAGTAGTAGTAATAGTAGTAGTAGTAGTATTAGTAGCAGTAATAGTAGTAGTAGTAATAGAGAAGAAGCAGTAAAATTATTTTTCTGAGTTTAATTTTTCAAGTATTTAAATAAAAATATATGCAAAAAATTCAATAATAAAATTGATTTTTATGGACTTTTACAAGGAGATTGTTTCTAACAATAAGAAGTCTCATCTCCGTAAACTTAAGAACACAGTAAAACTGTGAGGGATTTATTTTTTCTCATTTACATGTAAAATTCTACAATCTTCTAAGAAAAAAATATTTGATTTTGAATTTTTAAAAACTAATTGATAAAAATGGAAAACAATTACACAAAATGGCCCAAAAATAACAAAAAATACTTTCTATGAAGATACACCAGCCTTGATCAGGAAAGGCATTCACCAGTTATTACATGAGAACAATTTGCTTAATACAATTGGCAAAAATTAAATGAACACATCTCAATGCAATTAAGAATGTGTTTTAGTAAAACTAACCAATGGTAAAATTTTAAACCGATCAAAAAAGCAATTCGATATTAATTGATCTGTTTCCATCTGTTTCAAGTTTTTAATTATTTAAGTAAAATTTTAATTTTTCACCGACTCACAGTGAGGTATCGTCAGTACTATTTAGAAGCCAGTCATTAGAAGCATTCTTTAGAATTATATAAAAAAAAATGAATTTTTTTATATATTCAATAAAACTGCCAAATTGGGACTTAAGCTGCCCAATAGCAGTATGAATGTTGTATTCAGAAAACCACAAGAGAAACGAGACCTTAGTGCTGAGCAGATGAATCATTCTCCAATTATGGCGCGGATTCCAACGATTCTAAGTTGTTTTTATAGTATTTTACTGCACCAAATTGTCTGCAGGCAAACAATACTTAATAGGTTCTGTCCTGGTCCTAATATGCGTCACCCAATGAATCTTAATGCCGTTCAGAAGAGGTAAACTAAAAATTATTAAGTGTTGCTTAAAGGGTATAAAAAATCACTCTATTTTACATAAAAAATAGTCATTTCTGCTAAAGCACATTTGGATTTTTCCACCGTCGTATTATTTTTGGTGATCCACCACTGAGAGTTTTGGAAGTTATCTAAGCCTTTCCAGGACACTGTGAATGGGTTTAGCAACTTCGGTCATAGGATTCGTGAACATGCCATCTGTTACAGTAATTTGGTCCTCATTACCTTACATAAATCTTTAAAATTTAAAGCCCATTGAATGAGGTGTTTTCAACTTATGATCGATCTAAAATAAAAAAACTTTGAGTAAAAAATAATTCGATTTTCTCTTAAAAGATTCCCCTTCAGGAATGCCGAATAATATATTCGCATTTTAGGTAATTTTTACATACACAGGTAATATACGTTTTAGAGCTTTTATAGTATTTAGAAAACTTTCATAGTGATAGTACTCTTTATTACCTGAGTCAAGACATAATCAGTGTTCTCTAAGTACATTCTCCTCCATACACTCCAGAGTGTTAACAAGGGTCTCTC
Organism: Cherax destructor; assembly: GCA_009830355.1. Taxonomy (NCBI): domain Eukaryota; kingdom Metazoa; phylum Arthropoda; class Malacostraca; order Decapoda; family Parastacidae; genus Cherax; species Cherax destructor. The sequence goes on from WNWK01008643.1 coordinate 78,437, forward strand.
TTCTTCAATGTCACAACCAAAACCGGCAGGTTATTGTCTTTTCTTTCGTTCTGTCACAAACTGTTTTGAAAAACAGTCACTTGTTACTTGTAGAAAATTGATTGATTTATTTTATTTTTAGTTATAGATTTCCAGCCATTAAGGTCGAGTTAAAATCCAGTTTGGTTGGAATTAAATCCCCTTTTTTGCTAGAACCATAATCCACCAGGTTATTTTACTTCATTTGTTCTGTCAAAAATTTATTAAAAAAAGTCGTAGATTACCTCTAGAAGATGACTCACGAAATCGTAATGACACGATTTCAAACAAACCATACAACGGGTGGGGTTCGAACCCGCGGTCATAGAGTCTCAAAACACCAGACCGTCGCGTAAGCCACTGGGCCAGCTAGCTTCAATATGATTCATCCAACTAGGTATATTTCTACACCATAGGAAGGGTAGCATAGGGACCACTGTGTCCACAAAGGCAAGTTTTTACAGACGAATATCCCTCTAGCATGGCCGTGACGAACTCTAGCTCAAGTCACCCCTCAAAGCCGTCAACATGACTCACGAAATCGTAATGACACGACTGCACGTCGCTTACGCGACGGTCTGGAGTTTTGAGACTCTATGACCGCGGGTTCGAACCCCACCCGTTGTATTGTTTGTTTACCTCTAGAAAGTTGTATATTTACATTTCCAACCAAAGATTTCCAGTAAATTGATCTAGAATTAAAATCCCTTTGAAACACAACACAATCGTTACTTGAAGCCTTAATAATTTCCTTCTATGAAACCCCTCTAGGTACAAAATGCATCGACGCATCCTGCACATGCAGTCAATCTCAACTCGTCCACCTTGGTTCTAGTGCAGTGACTATTTGTATAGTAAATGCTAAAAAAATAAAAATTACTATCCCTCTTAATTCCCATTCCCCACTGTCTCAGCTTCTTCAATAACCACATAATGTCCCCAAATTGCCATGATTTAATGTTAACCTATAAACCTTTCCGACAAAAATCCATGCCTCTTGCACTGAACTACCCAAAATTGCTACACCTGCCCTAAATGAATGAACTACATATCTTGCATGCCTCTCCTTCATGCAACAGAAGTGGCCCAGTTGTCAATAAATGGTATTGCAATATCCTTACAGTGTGTTGAGCCAGTAATTTACAGCAACTGCCATCGACCAACATTTATTTTCCAGATTCCCTCTTCGGCATAATGCCAAAAACTACAGTAATCCCTCCATTCTTCCTTATTATGTCTGTCACTTTCTTATAACTGTTAATTAGGTTCTCGTTTCTGTGCTTGCCAGTATCATTGTATTCGGCACTAAGGCAGATAATAGTTGATCCCTTTATCATTCATGATGCTGTCAAGTCATCATCATACTGCTGCCAGGCTCAAGGCAAGTACACATTCTATTTATTACTTTAGTGAGTCTCATTCTCGATGGACTGTCCACATTCATCAAGTAACTCAGGCGGTCCACATTCATCAGGTAATTCAGATGGTCCACATTCATCTGTAACAACAAATAAGACTTTACAGCTTTATTTTGTATCTTGTACATTTTCATTTTCATACCTTCCAGCCCAGAAAGTATCCATTCATTGCAGATGGCCATCTGCTCATTACAGCTGGTTTCTTCTTTACAGTTGGCCATCTTTTCGTTGTTCTGGGAATGAATCTTTTCTCTACAAAGTTGGATCTCTAAGTTTCCACGGGCTTCAACTTTAGCTGAAGCTGCAGCTGCTTAAAGCTGACAACAGTCATGCCCAACACTCCAGGACACAAAAACAGAGAAAAAGCTGTTCAGGTTTTCTCTAGGTACAACTCAGCTGACTAGTGAACCTGACTTGCATGGACCATTAGATCCTAACACAGTGCTCCTCTATTTTTTCATATATTTTTATATATCATTAATAAGTGGAAAACTGTCAAATAAGCTCCTGTATGAACACAAAATATAAATGTTCTTAGACGACTGAAGAGATTTGCTATATTTTATAACACGTTTAAGTGTCGTATTTTCAACTCGGAGTTAAATATTCGAAGTTAATAGGGAAACTCTAAACATGTAAGGGTCATGCACCATCTGGGAAATTTGAGATGATGAGTAAGACATGTCAAATAATTAGGTATGATCAGTGACGTCATGGGTATGATCAGTGACGTCATCTGCATCACATAAAGTAACGTCTGTCTCCAGTACATAAGTCTCTGACTTCATGCCACTGTTCTAAGCTTTCAAGGCTAAGGGACTGATCACCTTAAAAACACCTCTCCATTACTGGTACTGTCTCCAGTGTTATGACTGTCCGCATTCTGATGTAGAATCCTGCTGCTGCTACTGCTGCTGCTGCTGCTGCTGCTGCTGCTGCTGCTGCTGCTGCTGCACTGGTGAAAATTGTCAATAATAATGATGCTTAAACATTGCTGTTTTATCTTATGTATTAACGTGTATTGTATTGTATAATATTTATAATATGATGGTGGAATGGGAGGTAAAGAGGACTGATCTCATGAAAGAGAGAGAGGTGGCTCTAATTCTGTATATCAAGAGTCCTTCACCAGCATCAAGGCATTCCTCTTTAAGAATATACATACATTAAGCCACAACTCAACAACACTTACACTAATTGAACAGTACTCATATTTCTTGGTATTTTTTAGAAAGGTTGTAAATTGTGAAAATGAAAAGAATTAAAAAAAATTACAGAGTGGAAAACTTCAGTGAAACGTTTTGTTTGGAGACTGCAGCAGTTTTTCTCAAATTACAGAGGATGTTGTAATCGTTTTATGAATGGCATACAATGCCGACAAGCAAATGGGAAAAACAAATGTGTAACATTTTAATATTTTTATTGTCGAAACGTTTCGCCTGCATAACAGGCTTTCTCTGTTGAATAAAAACGATTATAAGACTGGAGACTGGAAAAATGAACAAGTAATTTTGAGGTCGGTAGAGCAGGTGAACATGAATTGTGAAGTGCTAACCCGACAATGTCAGGTCCCCAGGAGCAAGTGAGCCATTGATCCCGCTTCCTGGAAACTTCACTGGTTTCTGGTAATGGTATCTATAGTATAATCGAGCGCCGATCCCAGGCGTTTTCGTCTGCTCTTGTCTTTCCCGCAGATAATAACACTGACCCTGGGTCAATCCATATAGCGTGAAGCCGTGTTGCGATATTACACACAGGCTCTGTTAATAATGATGGCTCGGGAAGCATATACAGTGTATTCGTAAACGCGAATGTATTAATATTATTAGAATTACCGACAATATGTTAAGTAAAAGGACACAGATGCAACTAATGTGACATTTTATTGTGGCAACGTTTCGCTCTCCAGGAGCTTTGTCAAGCCAAAGCTCCTGGAGAGCAAAACGTTGCCACAATAAAATGTCACATTAGCTGCATTTGTGTCCTTTTACTTAGTAAACGCATTCGCGTTTACTAAGTAAACAGACTCACCCTCGTATACTTTACGGTAATTACGTTAAGGTATGAAATTAATATTTGCATTCTCTTTGTAGCTGACTTCAACACTGTCTCAATAAAAAAAGTCATCCTGCTAATGTGTCTTTTTATCAACACTCATAAGATTTTTCTTTGACAAGACATATGAGGCATTGAGTCACTTGACAAATTTATAATTTAATGTAAGTTTTTAAAATCATTACACTATGCACAAAAATTTCACTTTTGTCGTGTTCCTTGGAATTAAACATCATTTCCCAATTCTTTATAACTACAAAAAAAAAAAAAAAAAAAAAAATTGATCCCATAACATTGGTTTTGTGGTCAGGACACTTCTGGAACACGTTCAAGAAAGACTGATGTAAAACTATTATATTCTAGGGTTTTGCTTGAAAAATATAAAAACAGGGACTCACAAACCAGCATTCAGTTCAGCTCTGGCTGCCTGAGAAGACACATCAGATGAAGTGAAATGGCATCAAGAGGTTGCAATCATTCTCCAGATGCATTCTGCTACATATGTGGTCAATTCATTAAGACAAGAGCAAAGAAGTTCTCTGTAACAGCATCTAGAAAAATGTATGAAGCTTACAGAGCATATTTTGACATGCCAGTTGGGGACCAAGACAAGACCTGGGCCCCTCATGTTGCTTGTGGGTCTTGTAAGAAAACATTGGAAGGAAAGAAAGTCATTAGCTAGAGTTCGTCACGGCCATGCTAGCGGGAGATTCGTCTGTAAAAAACTTGCATTTGTGGACACAGTGGTGCCTATGCTAACCTTCCTATGGTGTAGAAATATACCTAGTTGGATGAATCTTATTGAAGCTAGCTGGCCTAGTGGCTTACGCGACGGTCTAGAGTTTTGAGACTCTCTGACCGCGGGTTCGAACCCCACCCGTGGTATGGTTAATTATATTGTTCTTTTACAGGATGGTATAGAGGAGAAAAAGAGAGCCATGAAGTTTGCTGTTGCTAGAATATGGCGTGAACCCACTGATCACTCAACCAACTGCTACTTC
>WNWK01008644.1:0-82918 GCA_009830355.1 Cherax destructor
AAAAATCTTTTAGGTGTTCGATTTTCAGTCTGGTTAGCGGCTCGCTAAAAACTGAGTCATACTGGGACTTAAAACTCACTCATTTCCTTACTGTCATCTGTGTAGGACCCATCCCGATTAAGTAGGGACCCAATACTGGTTGTTGTTCTCGACTTTGATTTTGCATAAGAAAAGAAATACTTTGGGTTTCTTTCAATTTCATTTATGGCTTTGTTCTTCCCGTGTTTCTTGATTCCTGTAAGATTCCTTTAGTTATAATTCGATGTTTGCTATTTCTCTGACTAGTGTCTCCTTCGTATTTCAGATATATTGGTCTGCTGTAGCTGCTCCGTTATTCTTTGCCTTCGCCTGTATAGGGAGCGCCTCTCTTTCTAGTTTGCATCTTCTCCTCCTTTTCCTTAAGGGAATTTGCCTTGAGCAAACTTCAAGTGCCTCAAGTTAATTTGTTCAGACATAGGTTAGGATCCATGATGCTTAGGCAGTCTTCCCAGTTTATATCATTTAGGACTTGGTTTACTTGGTCCCACCTTATGTTTTTGGTTTTGAAGTTGAATTTGGAGAAGGCTCCTCGCGGCTGATCACATTTTGTTGATCTGGGGCTCCCGCATGCATGTCTGGACCTCTATTATGTTGTGATCACGTTAAAAGCACGTGATAGGGGCTTCTTGCAGTTCTTGATGAACATGGAAGTGGGGGTGGGGTGACCGGAAGTGGGGGGCGCGGGCAAAAGGGCACAAAAAAAATGGGGGTGGGGGCGTGGGGGGCGTGGGGGCGTGGGGCGACCGGAGTGGGTCGACCGGAAGTGGGTGGTGGGGTGGGAGCCGGAAGTGGGTGGGGGGTGCGGGGGACCGCCGCCATTTTGCTTTTTTGGCAGATTGTACACTACTAGTGTACAATCTGCTGTAAACGCAAATGGCAGTCCCACCCCACCCCTACTTCGGTCCCCCAACCCCCACTTCCGGTCGACCCCCACTTCCGGTCGCCCCCCCCTTTTGATATGATGACATTTCGTATCAGATCATCATTGTTGGTGAAGATGAGGTCCAGCGTATTCTATAATCTTGTGGGCTCTACTATTTGCTGGTTTAAGGTGAATTTGGTGTAGAGATTTAAAAGTTCATGCGTGTGCGAGTTTTCATCTGAGCTGCCTCCTGGTGTTATCTCTGCTACCACATTGTTTGCAATGTTCCTCCATTTTAGGTGCCTTAGGTTGAAATCCCCCAGTAGCAAGATGTTGGGGGCAGGAGCTGGAAGATTTTCCAGGCAGTGGTCAATTTTCAGAAGCTGTTCCTGGAATTGGAAAAATAAACACATAAGCAGTATAATGTGATCCTTTATTGACAACGTTTCGCCCACGCAGTGGGCTTTATCGAGTCACAGACAGATCTACCTGGAAAATGAGCAACATAGAGATATATATAGGGTACAGTCAGGTGGAGAATGCTGGGTCAGGTGGAGAAAGCTGCATGTGAGTCTTAAAAGTAGTGTGAAAACATAGTGTGACTTGTTAAATTAGACACATATGCAACACTTGGGAATCTTTATTGAGGAAACGTTTCGCCACACAGTGGCTTCATCAGTCCAATACAAAGTAGAAAGGTGTAAGGAGAGGAGGAGTTTGAGGTTATCAGTCCCTCGGCCTGGAGTCGATGTGTTCAGTCCATCAATCTTGTTAGAAGTGTAGCACAAGGCCGTAGAGGTGGCTTATATGCTGTAAACCATTCATCTACATCCTGTCTGACACAGCAACTTCTTGGGATCTTGATACAAATGGATTCTTCAACATTTGTCCAAACCTTTGGACAAGGACTTACTTCGACTAGTGGTTGATACCACTATGACCTGCCTCCTCCTGCTGCATCTCACCTGTTTACAGCATTTAAGCCACCTCTCGGCCTTGTGCTACACTTCTAACAAGATTGATGGACTGAACACATCGACTCCAGGCCGAGGACTGATAACCTCAAACTCCTCCTCTCCTTACACCTTTCTACTTTGTATTGGACTGATGAAGCCACTGTGTGGCGAAACGTTTCCTCAATAAAGATTCCCAAGTGTTGCATATGTGTCTAATTTAACAACTTGTCGGTTCTCTGAACCATTCATCTACATAGTGTGACTTAAAGGACCTGCAGTGTACCATTCTTGAGTTCTAGGTGGGATAGCGTTGAAGAAGTTTCTTGGCAATAGGTTCAGCTATGTTGTAGAAGCCGTTGTTCTGGTTGAAGTTGTTGGACATACAGATGAGTGATGATTCTAGGATTCTTCGGTATTGCGTGTTGTCTTCTCTGGCGATGAGTCTTGCGTTTCTGTAGTTGATTAAATGGTTGTGTAAATTTCGGTGTTGAACACAGGCATTTCTTGAGTCGTCAGATCTGCCTGCGTACTGGTGTTCTGAAATGCGTGTTTGTAGGTCTCTGGATGTTTCGCCAACGTATAATTTGCTGCAGCCATTACAAGGGATTGTGTATACCCTGCCGTGGATTGAAGCTTTTCTTGTTACTGGTAATGTCCTAATGGTGGTGGATGTGGAGGTGGATACTCGGAATGAGGTCTTAGAAAAATGTTGGAAACTTGTTTGGAAATGGAGTTGGTGGGAAGGACTATGTATCTCTTCTCAGCAGTGTCTTCTCTGGGTGTGTTGAAGATGTTTAATGCCCGTCGTCTGCAGTCTCTAATGAAGTGACGAGGATAGTGAAGTTTGGAAAAAACTTGTTCAATGAGGAGCATTCTTCTTCAAGGAACTCACTGCTGCAGATTCTGAGTGCGCGTAGGAAAAAGCCTATAATTACACCACGTTTAATTTTGGTGTCGTGGTGAGAGTAAAATGAAGAAGATCGTGTTGATTGGTAGGTTTTCGATAGACTTTAAACGAAGTTCATGGTCAGCTTTGCAGAAGAACATCAAGGAAAGGAAGAGTGTTGTCGACTTCTTCTTCTAGTGTAAACTGGATTGATGGCTCAACCTGGTTGAGTTCGTGTTGGAAACTTGAACGTTGAAGCGTCTGGGAGTTATGATGAGAATGTCGTCAACATAACGAAGCCAGGTGACAGAATAGGGAATAATAGTGGAAAATCGCTCGGCTTCCAAATGTTCCATATATAGGTTCGCAAGGACGGCACTAAGTGGCGATCCCATGGGTAGTCCAAAAGTTTGCTGAAAGAGTTGGTTTCGAAGAGAAACATGTAAAGCCCACATAGTTCAACAAGGTCGTGAAATCGCTGGCTGGAAGAGGAAGATCAAGCGAGTCGTCAATTTTCCTGCGCAAGAGATCGATAGCTTGTGTAGTAGGTACTTTGGTGAATAGGGATGTTACATCAAGGCTGGAGAGTTTCTTGTTTCTGATGTTGATGTTACGAAAGCGATTGAGAAGGTCACCAGAGTGTTTGAGATGTGCTGGACTGATGGTGCCCAAAAGTTTGGAGAGGTGTTTAGCGAGAATTCCTGAGATTTGGTGGGGAGCACTGCCCATTCCCGAGGATATGGGCCTCAATGGGATACCTGGTTTGTGAGTTTTTGGCAGACCGTACATTCTGGCAGGTCTGGGGTTGCTAGGAATGGTGTGTAGAAGTTTCTTTCCTAGTTCTGATTCCCTCAGAATGCGGCGAGTCTTGTGAAGAAATGTTTTGGTGAGGTTGTCCACTTGATTAGTAGTGAGAGGTTTGTAGGTATCTGGGTCATTAAGTAGATTAAGCATTTTGTTCCTGTAATCGTCAGTGTTCAAGATTCGACACCACCTCCTTTATCAGCGGTGGTAACCCTGATGGTCGTGTCTTCTGCTAAAGTTTTAAGAGCAATGATGTAACGTCGAGGTATGACTGGGGTACTGTGTGTTGAGATGGCTGCTGAGATGATGCCTTGAAGATAGCCTTTTGGAAATCAGGTCATTGTGTCTGTAGTTTTTAGCGATGAAATTGAGGTCTTGTTTTGGTTTCGTGATTCCTGTTGCAAATTTGAGACCTAAGCTGAGGGCTTCAGTTTCTGTTGTTGACAGTGGACGAGTTGAAAGATTTTGAATAATTTCAGGTCTTCCTAAACTTTTCCACTGAGAATTATCGTAGAGAGTTTGGAGTTTCCTAGTAAGTCTGATTTTTGCTGAACATTAGCTGTGGTAACTCTGCTGCGAATAATTTCGGCGGTGCGTCTGTTCATGTTACCCCGGAGTGTCGTGCCTAGTGTCCTGGCTTGGAGAAAAGTTTCCTTTGTAGCGTTGTTCAGGTCATCTGCACACTCTTCAAGGTAAGTTCGTGCAGTTGCGGAGAAAGGAGGTTTAATGTTGGCAATTTGAGGAGGAGTAGATCTTGGTAACACCATTTCTTGGATACAGTCACGAAGAAAATTGTGTCTATTGCGAAGTGAGTAAGCTTTTAGAAGAAGGTCCAGGTATTCTCTGTGTGAAGGATCCATTTCTACTGCAGTGTTTGACACGATGGAAATAAATGGTATAAAATACCGACACAATGGAAAATAAACACATAAGCAGTATAATGTGATCCTTTATTGACAACGTTTCGCCCACGCAGTGGCTTTATCGAAGTCACAGACAGATCTACCTGGAAAATGAGCAACATAGAGATATATATGGGTACAGTCAGGTGGAGAATGCTGGGTCAGGTGGAGAAAGCTGCATGTGAGTCTTAAAAGTAGTGTGAAAACATAGTGTGACTTAAAGGACCTGCAGTGTACCATTCTTGAGTTCTAGGTGGGATAGCGTTGAAGAAGTTTCTTGGCAATAGGTTCAGCTATGTTGTAGAAGCCGTTGTTCTGGTTGAAGTTGTTGGACATACAGATGAGTGATGATTCTAGGATTCTTCGGTATTGCGTGTTGTCTTCTCTGGCGATGAGTCTTGCGTTTCTGTAGTTGATTAAATGGTTGTGTAAATTTCGGTGTTGAACACAGGCATTTCTTGAGTCGTCAGATCTGCCTGCGTACTCAGGAATTCTCGCTAAACACCTCTCCAAACTTTTGGGCACCATCAGTCCAGCACATCTCAAACACTCTGGTGACCTTCTCAATCGCATTCGTAACATCAACATCAGAAACAAGAAACTCTCCAGCCTTGATGTAACATCCCTATTCACCAAAGTACCTACTACACAAGCTATCGATCTCTTGCGCAGGAAAATTGACGACTCGCTTGATCTTCCTCTTCCAGCCAGCGATTTCATCGACCTTGTTGAACTATGTGTGGGCTTTACATGTTTCTCTTTCGAAAACCAACTCTTTCAGCAAACTTTTGGACTACCCATGGGATCGCCACTTAGTGCCGTCCTTGCGAACCTATATATGGAACATTTGGAAGTTAGTTTGATATCTTTATTATGCACCCCATACCCATCCTGTGGGCGGTAGTCAAAAGATTACAGAGGTACATAATGGGTCCAGGGACTGGACCTCAAAGTTTGATAGCTGAGCAAGTTACAAAGGTAATGAACTCAGATGGTCACAATCATGACAAGTTACAAAGGTATTTGCAGATTACAGAGGTATATATAGGGTCCAGAGACTGGGCCCCAAAGTTTTGATAGCTGAACAAGGTACAATGGTAATTAATTCACTAGTTACAAGGTAATGAATCATGTAAGTAAATTTACTTACGTCTGTACATGGTTGCACTCATGAACAAATTATAAAGCAATGAGCAATCTATTAGTCTACACCCAGCCACAACTGTAATGAGTTATTGGTGCAAATTTTAATTGTTGGGTCACACACACACACACATATACATATACAAATAAGAATATAAGAAAGGAGGAACACTGCAGCAGGCCTGTTGGCCCATACTAGGCACGTCCTCCACAATCCATCCCACTAACAGAATAAATGCCCAACCTAATTTTCAATTCTATCCAAGAAATAAGCTTTAATGATTCTATTAACTCAAGTGCGAGTCCCACTCAAATCCAACCCCTCTCACTCATGTATTTATCCAACCTAAATTTGAAACTACCCAAAGTCCTAGCTTCAATAACCCTACTAGGCAGACTGTTCCACTCATCAACTACCCTATTTCCAAACCAATATTTTCCTATATCCTTTCTAAATCTAAACTTATCCAATTTGAATACATTATTGCGGGTTCTCTCTTGGAGAGATATCCTCAAGACCTTATTTATATACCCCTTATTAATACCCATCTTCCACTTATATACCTCGATCATGTCTCCCCTCATTCTTCGTCTTACAAGTGAATGTAATTTAAGGGTCTTCAATCTTTCTTCATACGGAAGATTTCTAATTCTTCATATGGAAGGTTTACTTGTGGACGTTTCAGTGACTTGGAAATAAATGGTATAAAATACCGACACAATGGAAAAATAAACACATAAGCAGTATAATGTGATCCTTTATTGACAACGTTTCGCGTCACAGACAGATCTACCTGGAAAATGAGCAACATGGAGATATATATAGGGTATAGTCAGGTGGAGAATGCTGGGTCAGGTGGAGAAAGCTGCATGTGACAGTCTTAAAAGTAGTGTGATAGTTAAAAACATAGTGTGACTTAAAGGACCTGCAGTGTACCATTCTTGAGTTCTAGGTGGGATAGCGTTGAAGAAGTTTCTTGGCAATAGGTTCAGCTATGTTGTATAAGCCGTTGTTCTGGTTGAAGTTGTTGGATATACAGATGAGTGATGATTCTAGGATTCTTCGGTATTGCGTGTTGTCTTCTCTGGCGATGAGTCTTGCGTTTCTGTAGTTGATTCTGCAGCAGTGAGTTCCTTGAAGAAGAATGCTCCCTCATTGAACAAGTTTTTTCCAAACTTCACTATCCTCGTCACTTCATTAGAGACTGCAGACGACGGGCATTAAACATCTTCAACACACCCAGAGAAGACACTGCTGAGAAGAGATACATAGTCCTTCCCACCAACTCCATTTCCAAACAAGTTTCCAACATTTTTTCTAAGACCTCATTCCGAGTATCCACCTCCACATCCACCACCATTAAGGACATTACCAGTAACAGACAGGAAAAGCTTCAATCCACGGCAGGGGTATACACAATCCCTTGTAATGGCTGCAGCAAATTATACGTTGGCGAAACATCCAGAGACCTACAAACACGCATTTCAGAACACCAGTACGCAGGCAGATCTGACGACTCAAGAAATGCCTGTGTTCAACACCGAAATTTACACAACCATTTAATCAACTACAGAAACGCAAGACTCATCGCCAGAGAAGACAACACTCAATACCGAAGAATCCTAGAATCATCACTCATCTGTATATCCAACAACTTCAACCAGAACAACGGCTTCTACAACATAGCTGATCCTATTGCCAAGAAACTTCTTCAACGCTATCCCACCTAGAACTCAAGAATGGTACACTGCAGGTCCTTTAAGTCACACTATGTTTTTAACTATCACACTACTTTTAAAACTCACATGCAGCTTTCTCCACCTGACCCAGCATTCTCCACCTGACTGTACCCAATATAATAATAATAATAATAATAATATCTTTATTTACTACAAGTACATATACATGGTATACAGCCCTAGCTGACATCAGTGACATACTACTATATAGAAAGTCCCTTGTTATGCTGAGCATTTCGGGCAGATTAGGTCAGTGTCCCAGGATGCGACTCACACCAGTCGACTAACACCCAGGTACCCATTTTACTGATGGGGAACATAGACAACAGGTGTAAAGAAACACGTCCAATGTTTCTGCCCTGGCTGGGAATCGAACCCAGGCCCTCGCCGTGTGAAGCGAGAGCGTTAGCCACCAGACCACCAGAGCCCCATGTTGCTCATTTTCCAGGTAGATCTGTCTGTGACTCGATAAAGCCCACTGCGTGGGCGAAACGTTGTCAATAAAGGATCACATTATACTGCTTATGTGTTTATTTTTCCGTTTCAGTGACTTACATATGTATAAGAAGACGATCTGCAACAAAAAAAGGAAGCTGATAACTTTTTTGTATCAGATTTCTTGGTGGAAAGACAGTCACATACTGACACAAATATAAACAATAAGTGAAAACAAAACAAAAATAACGAACAGCCTTTGTCCCTGCCTTTGTTTCTGGTACAGTTCACAACTGTTGTGTCTTTGTTTCTGGTACAGTTGACAACTGCTGTGTCTTTTTTTCTGGTACAGTTCACAACTGCTGAGTCTTTGTTTCTGGTGCAGTTGACAACTGCTGTGTCTTTGTTTCTGGTACAGTTCACAACTGCTGTGTCTTTGTTTCTGGTACAGTTCACAACTGCTGTGTCTTTGTTTCTGGTACAGTTCACAACTGCTGTGTCTTTGTTTCTGGTGCAGTTGACAACTGCTGTGTCTTTGTTTCTGGTACAGTTCACAACTGCTGTGTCTTTGTTTCTGGTACAGTTCACAACTGCTGTGTCTTTGTTTCTGGTACAGTTCACAACTGCTGTGTCTTTGTTTCTGGGACAGTTCACAACTGCTGTGTCTTTGTTTCTGGTACAGTTCACAACTGCTGGACAGTGTAGTATTGTTATAAATTTAGGGGAACTAGTAATAGGCAGAATAATGGGGGTATTGGAAAGCCAGTGGCACTAGGTGACAAGGACAGTAATAGGTATAAGGGAAAAACAGAAATGAGCAGGAAGGGTAAAGAGAAAGGAGGGTCTTTAAATGTATATTACACCAATAGTCGTAGTGCTAGGAATATGATGGACGAGTTGAGATTAGTTGCAAGTACGGGTAATATTGATGTTTTTGCAATAACTGAGACATGGTTTAATATGAAAAATCGGGACTTGCCTGCCGAATGTCACATTCAGGGCTTTAAATTGTTCCAAGTAGACAGAAGTATCGGGAAGGGGGGTGGGGTGGCACTCTATGTCCGTGATCATTTAAATTGTTGTATAAAAATGGGTATAAAGTCTGAATTAACACATACAGAGTCTGTCTGGATAGAATTTTCAGAGGGCATAAAAAATTGATTTTAGGTGTGATATACCGTCCCCCAAACTTAGATAGGGCCCAAAGGGGAGACTACTATGGGAGGAAATTGTTAAGGCCACAATGCACGATAACGTAGTTATTCTGGGTGACTTCAACTTTAGTCAAATTGATTGGAATTTTTGACTGGGAATTTAGAATCTAACGATTTCTTAGAAGTAGTTCAAGATTGTTTTTGAAGCAGTTTGTAACAGAACCTACAAGGGAAATAATCTGCTTGACTTAGTTCTGGCAAACAAGGAAACCCTTGTTAATAATTTAGAAATTACAGAGGAACTCGGCGCAAGCGACCACAAATCAATTACCTTTGGCATTGAATGGAAGTTTCATAGTAGGAATAACTCAGTAACGGTCCCAGATTTTCGCTTAGCAGATTACAATGGACTTAGAGAACACTTATCATCTGTGGACTGGGGTAATGAAGAGAGCTATCAATATGACAGTTTTCTGAACACTATACATGCTGCCCAAAGAACATTTATCCCATATAAAGAAATTAGATCGAATAGAAATGACCCAAAATGGATGAATAATAGGCTCAAATATCTTTTAGGGCAGAAGAAAGGAATTTATAGGCGTATCAAAAGAGGTGAGGGTCATCTTACATAAGAACATAAGAAAGGAGGAACACTGCAGCAGGCCTGTTGGCCCATACTAGGCAGGTCCTTCACAATCCATCCCACTAACAGAATAATTGCCCAACCTAATTTTCAATTCTGCCCAAGAAATAAGCTTTGAAGATTCTATTAACTCAAGTGCGAGTCCCACTCAAATCCAACCCTCTCACTCATGAATTTATCCAACCTAAATTTGAAACTGCCCAAGGTCCTAGCTTCAATAATCCTACTAGGCAGACTGTTCCACTCATCAACTACCCTATTTCCAAACCAATATTTTCCTATATCCTTTCTAAATCTAAACTTATCCAATTTGAATCCATTATTGCGGGTTCTTTCTTGGAGAGATATCCTCAAGACCTTATTTATATCCCCTTATTAATACCCATCTTCCACTTATATACCTCGATCATGTCTCCCTCATTCTTCGTCTTACAAGTGAATGTAATTTAAGGGTCTTCAATCTTTCTTCATACGGAAGATTTCTAATGCTATGAATTAACTTTGTCATTCGTCGCTGAATGTTTTCTAACGAATTTATATCCATTCTGTAAAATGGAGACCAGAACTGAGCTGCATAATCTAGGTGAGGCCTTACTAATGATGTATAAAGCTGTAATATAACCGCTGGACTTCTGTTGCTTACACTTCTTGATATAAATCCCAGTAATCTATTTGCTTTATTTCTTACGCTTAGGCATTGCTGACTTGGTTTGAGGTTGCTGCTTACCATAACCCCCAGATCCTTTTCGCATTCTGTACGGCTGAGTTCAATATTATTAAGCTGGTAGGTGCTAGGGTTATGAACATTCCCGAGCTTTAGAACTTTGCATTTATCTACATTGAACTGCATCTGCCATTTTTCTGACCAGGAATTGAGTTTGTCTAAATCCTCCTGAAGTTCCGTGACATCTACGTCTGAATCGATTATCCTACCTATCTTCGTGTCATCAGCGAATTTGCTCATATCACTAGTAATTCCCTCGTCAAGGTCATTTATATATATTATAAACAACAACGGGCCCAAAACCGATCCCTGTGGAACGCCACTTGTTACAGATCCCCACTCAGATTTAACCCCATTAATGCACACCCTCTGCTTCCTATTGGTGAGCCATGACTCGATCCATGAAAACACTTTTCCTCCAATGCCGTGAGCAGCCACTTTCTTTAACAGTCTCTGATGAGGTACTCTATCAAAAGCCTTACTAAAATCCAAATAAACAATATCGAATTCTTTATCATGATCAACTGCCTCAAAAGCCTTACTGAAAAAGTTAATAAATTAGTTAGGCAGGAACGGCCCCTGGTGAATCCATGTTGAGTATCATTAATCAAATTATGCCTATCGAGATGGCTTCTTATGTTATCAGCTATAATCGACTCTAATAATTTGCCTACAATTGAAGTTAGACTTATTGGGCGGTAATTTGATGGTAACGACTTGTCCCCTGCTTTAAAAATAGTAATTACATTAGCCATCTTCCACGTAGAAATAACGGATTTAAATTGGATAAATTTAGATTTAGAAAGGACATAGGCAAGTACTGGTTTTCGAACAGAGTTGTAGATGCGTGGAACAATCTTCCGAGTAGGGTGATAGAGGCTAGGACCTTGGGTGGCTTTAAAAAGAGATTGGACAAATATATGAGTGGGAGGGGCTGGGTTTGATTAGTGTCGCGAGTACAGGAGTAAATTCTTAGGTAGTGGTGGTTTTGATAAGGACCTGCCTTGTATGGGCCAGTAGGCCTTCTGCAGTGTTCCTCCATTCTTATGTTCTTATGTTCTTATGTATCAGACACTACACCTGTTTGAAGAGATAGGTAAAAAACTTTTGTTCTATAAACGTGGAAAAAACTTTTGGGGTTAGTCATTGAATCCCTAGCAACTTTAATTTCATAGTCCTATTTAGCTTTTCTTATGTAGATGAATGGTTCAGAGAACCGACAAGTTATAACTTGTCGGTTCTCTGAACCATTCATCTACATCCTGTCTGACACAGCAACAGCTTGGGATCTTAACATTTCCTCCCAAGTATTCTCCTTGTTCCTATCTAGTTTGGAGGACGGTAAATCACGCCTAAAATCAATTTTCACACCCTCTGAAAATTCTATCCAGACAGATTTCTGTATGTTAATTCAGACTTTATACCCGTTTTTAAATTGTTGCATAAAAACGGGTATAAAGTCTGAATTAAACATACAGAGTCTGTCTGATAGAATTTCAGAGGGTGTGAAAATGATTTTAGGCGTGATTTACCGTCCTCCAAACTTAGATAGGAACAAGGGAGACTACTTTGGGAGGAAAGTTAAGGCCACAAGACACGATAACGTAGTAATTCTAGGGACTTTAACTTTAGTCAGATTGATTGGAATTTCATGACAGGGAATTTAGAATCTAACGACTTTTAGAAGTAGTTCAGGATTGCTTTTTGAAGCAGTTTGTAACAGAACCTACAAGGGAAATAACCTACTTGACTTGGTTCTGGCAAGCAAGGAAACCCTTGTTAATAATTTAGAAATTACAGAGGAACTCGGCTCAAGCGACCACAAGTCAATTACCTTTAGCATTGAATGGATGTATGATAGTAGGGATAATTCAGTAATGGTCCCAGATTTTCGCTTAGCAGATTATAATGGACTTAGAGAACACTTATCAACTGGGGTGAAGAAGAGAGGTATCAATATGACAGTTTTCTTAACACTATACAGGCTGCCCAAAGATCATTTATCCCGTATAAAGAAATTAGATCAAGTAGAAATGACCCAAAATGGATGAATAATAGGCTCAAATATCTTTTAGGGCAGAAGAAAGGAATTTATAGGCGCATAAAAAGAGGTGAGGGTCATCTTATAAATCAGTATACTTGGGGGTGATGGTAAGCAGCAACCTTAACCAAGACAGCAATGCCTAAGCGTACGTAATAAGGCAAATAGATTACTGGGATTTATATCAAGAAGTGTTAGCAACAGAAGTCCAGAGGTTATATTACAGCTTTATACATCATTAGTAAGGCCTCACCTAGATTACGCAGCCCAGTTTTGGTCTCCATATTACAGAATGGACATAAATTCGTTAGAAAACATTCAGCGTAGAATGACTAAATTAATACATAGCATTAGAAATCTTCCTTACGAAGGAAGATTGAAGACCCTAAAATTACATTCACTTGTAAGACGTAGAATGAGGAGACATGATCGAGGTATACAAGTGGAAAATGGGTATTAACAAAGGGGATATAAATAAGGTCTTGAGGATATCTCTCCAAGAGAGAACCCGCAATAATGGATTCAAGTTAGATAAGTTTAGATTTAGAAAGGATATAGGAAAGTATTGGTTTGGAAATAGGGTAGTTGATGAGTGGAACAGTCTGCCTAGTAGGGTTATTGAAGCAAGGACCTTGGGTAGTTTTAAATTTAGGTTGGATAAATTCATGAGTGAGAGGGGTTGGATTTGAGTGGGACTCGCGCATGAGTGGGTAGAATTGTCAAAGCTTATTTCTTGGGTAGCATTGAAAATTGGGTTGAGCAAATATTCTGTTAGTGGGACGGATTGTGAAGGACCTGCCTAGTATGGGCCAACAGGCCTGCTGCAGTGTTCCTCCTTTCTTATGTTCTTATGTAAACGAATTCTTCTACACTTGTCCAACCTTTGGACGAAGACCTACTTAGAATAGTGGATGGTACTACTATGACCCCGCCTCCTTCTGCTTCACCTCACCTGATTACAGCATATAAGCCACCTCTACGGCCTTGTGCTACACTTCTAACAAGATTGATGGACTGAACACATCGACTCCAGGCCGAGGGACTGATAACCTCAAACTCCTCCTCTCCTTACCCCTTTCTACTTTGTATTGGACTGATGAAGCCACTGTGTGGCGAAACGTTTCCTCAATAAAGATACCCAAGTGTTGCATATGTGTCTAATTTATAACTTGTCGGTTCTCTGAACCATTCATCTACATCCTGTCTGACACAGCAACAGCTTGGGATCTTGATACAAACGAATTCTTCTACACTTGTCCAACCTTTGGACGAAGACCTACTTAGAATAGTGGATGGTACTACTATGACCCCGCCTCCTCCTGCTTCACCTCACCTGATTACAGCATATAAGCCACCTCTACGGCCTTGTGCTACACTTCTAACAAGATTGATGGACTGAACACATCGACTCCAGGCCGAGGGACTGATAACCTCAAACTCCTCCTCTCCTTACACCTTTCTACTTTGTATTGGACTGATGAAGCCACTGTGTGGCGAAACGTTTCCTCAATAAAGATACCCAAGTGTTGCATATGTGTCTAATTTATAGCTTTTCTTATCCCCTTTTTAATGTCCCTCTTATAAGATGACCCTCACCTCTTTTTATGCGCATATAAATTCTTTTCTTCTGCCCTAAAAGATATTTGAGCCTATTATTCATCCATTTTGGGTCATTTCTACTTGATTTAATTTCTTTATAGGTGATAAATGTTTTTTGGGCAGCCTGTATAGTCTTAAGAAAGCTGTCATACTGATAGCTCTCTTCGTTACCCCAGTCCACAGATGATAAGTATTCCCTAAGCCCATTGTAATCTGCTAAGTGAAAGTCTGGGACCGCTAAGAAATTATCCCTATTATCATACAACCATTCAATGCTAAAGGTAATTGACTTGTGGTCGTTTGTGCCGAGTTCCTCTGTAATTTCTAAATTATTAACAAGGGTTTCCTTGTTTGCCAGAACCAAATCAAGTAGGTTATTTTCCCTTGTAGGTTCTGTCACAAACTGCTTCAAAAAACAATCCTCAACTACTACTACTAAGTCGTTAGATTCAAAATTCCCTGTCAAGAAATTCCAATCAATCTGACTAAAGTTAACGTCCCCTTGAATTACCCTAGAATTACTACGTTATCGTGCCTTGTGGCCTTAACAATTTCCTCCCAAAATAATCTCCCTTGTTCCCTATCTAAGTTTGGAGGACGGTATATCACACCTAAAATCAATTTTTCACACCCCTCTGAAAATTCTATCCAGACAGACTGTATGTATTATTTCAGACTTTATACTCGTTTTTATGCAACAATTTAAATAATCACGGACATAGAGTGCCACCCCACCCCCATTCCCGATACTTCTGTCTACTTGGTTTGGGCAGACTGCAAATGTAATTAACCCTGGATGTGACATTCAGCAGGCATGTCCCGATTTTTCGAATTAAACCACGTCTCAGTTATGGCAAATACATCAGTATTACCCGCACTAGCAAGTAATCTCAACTCGTCCATCTTATTCCTAGCACTACGACAATTACTATAATATATGTTTATTGACCCTCCTTTCTCTTTACCCTTCCTGCTCATTTCTGTTCTTCCACTATACCTATTACTGTCCTTGTCATCTAGTGCCACTGGCTTTCCAGTATCCACCTTATTCTGCCTATTACTAGTTCCCCTAGAACTCATAATATTACTAAACAGGGACTGTTTTTCTCCCAAAACCCATTCTACTAACTTTTTCTAGATTAAAGCCCTAACCGCTCCCTCCACTGCAGTTGCCAGTGCCCCCACCCCAGACCTAGATAAGTGAACCCCATCCCTGACATACATGTCATTTCTGCCATAGAAGAGGTCCCAGTTGTCAATGAATGTTACTGCATTTTCCTTACAGTATTTGTTCAGCCAGCAATTGACACCAATTGCCCTGGACAACCATTCATTTCCAACTCCTCTCCTTGGCAAAATACCACATATGACAGAGTTCCCACCCTTCTTCCTAATTATGTCTATTGCTGACCTATACCTGCTAGTCAGGTCCTCACTCCTACGTCTGCCAACATCGTTGCCTCCAGCACTGAGACAGATAATAGAATTGCTCCCATTACCTCTCATGATGTCGTCCAGACGGCTAACAACATCCTCCATCCCTGCCCCAGGAAAGCAAACCCTCTGTCTCCTACTTCTATATTTCAAGCAGAAGGCCCTATCCATGTACCTAACCTGGCTGTCCCCAACAACAACAATGTTCTTACCTTCCTTGGTGTCGTTCGTCGTGATGTTCCCAGTAGTCGACTCACATTCATCGGGTAACACGGAGAATCGGTTCGATGTTTCCACAACAGTTTCCTGGATCTTCGTTGATTCTACCTCTCCATCCATCCTCTTGATCCTTAACTTTGTCCCATGCGTTTTAGCCACTGTCCAGGTTCCTTTCTTGGCTTGAGGATTCTCAACAGGAGAATTACTACGAATCCTCTTGTTTTCCTCAGTCAGTCACTGTATCTCAAGCTTAGCTACCCTCAGTTCTTCCTTCAGCTGCTGGTAGAGTAGCTCAAGAGAGGACATCTTCAGATTCACAGAGAGCACACAAGACACGTCTTCACAGAGCTAAGTACAGGTCAGCCTTACATAGCTACCGTATGTAAGGCTGCGAGATACTAGCAGCACTAGTTTAGTTGACAAGGCAGTCAGGAACGATGTCTAGCCTAATACCGAGCAGCGAGGGGTAGACGAGTCCTCGACACCGGTAACAGCTTTCTCAAAATCAATAAGAGAGAGTCACTCTTATTGATCTTCCAATGAACTCGCATTAACTTTAGTGTGTATTAGCTAGGGCATCTATCATCTTTGTTAAATTTAGTGGTTATTAGTATGGGTATCAATCATTTTTTAACTTTAGTGGGTATTGGCAAGAGAATCTATCATCTTTGTTAACTTTAGTGGGAATTAGCAAGGGGCATCTACTATCTTTGTTAACTATAGTGGGTATTAGCAGGGACATAATTCATCTTAGTTAACTTTAGTGGGTATTAGCAAGGGCATCTATCATCTTTGTTAACTTTAGTGGGTATTAGCAAGGGCATCTATCATCTTTGTTAACTTTAGTGGGTATTAACAAGGGAATCTATCATCTTAGTTAACTCTAGTATGCTTCTCTTCCCCCCCTAAACATATCCATATATATTACGCAATCACTTACGTGAGTGAGCCCAAATATTCATTAATCTCAGCAAGTTAAGCGTCAATGAATTATTTACAAATTATAAATTGTTAATAATGGTAATCAGGTGTTTACATGATGAAGAATTTACTTAAAAAACAATGCAGTGTGTGTGTAGTTATGAGTTGTTTACACTATCCTATAATTACCAAGTTATACTTGTAGTTAGGCAACTAGAAGTTATTAAAATTTATATACATTAGATAAATTTTATATACATTATATACATTAGATAAATTTTACATACATTATATTCATTAGATAAATTTTGTATACATATACATTAGATAAATTTTATATACCTTTACATTGGATAAATTTTACATTAAATAATTTTTCTATACATTACATACATTAGATAAATATATACATTAGATAAAGAATGTGTTACCATAATTTCCAGTAGTATACCACTAGTGATAAAATGCCTTGAATTTATCGAAATTTCTTGAATGAGTTGCTTATAATTAATGTTTTCATTGCATTACAATACGTAATAAAGTGAAATGTGACAATAGTTCTAACAAAATTTACATTTAGTTAGACCTACGTCAGCAGGAGGCGTAAATTCCCACGGGCCTATTCGCCAGCCGACGCACAGCTGAACAACGTAAAGATAGAAAAATAATAGCTGGACTCCCTCATTTCAATAAAATTCAGCTGAAGTTCCTTTTTTTTTAATTACTGTTGTCAAAGTACGAGCTGACCGAAAGTCTCTAATAATCACTGGATTCAAGTGAGAAATTAACCTAGATTATCGAAACAACAAACGACAGACAAGTACACCGCTGTGACCTTCAATAGAATACTAATAGGAGTACTGAAGGCCATTCTGAGAAAGAATCCTCAAAAAGTGTACTTAACTGTTGACAACACCATACCTGAGGCTGGTATATGGCCTAGTCTCTGGACCTATTATGTGCCACTGTAATCTTTTTACTATAGTGGTATGGGGTGCATAATAAATTAGGAGTGTAGCAAACAGTTCAGTTGTTGCTGCATTCTCGAATTTCTATGCAAGATCTATCAGCCAGCTGGACAACAAGTACTGCTAACTACACCAGCTGGCCGTTGGTCAGACACACCAATGTACACACGAGTAATTTGTGAGGGAGAATGCACTGTGACTAAGGCCCTGTGCCTAAGGCATCATGCTATGCTTTAAGGCAACGTATTGTCTGATTTAAGATGATTCTTTAGTGGAAAATGAGGGATAGTGATTTGATATGAGGTAATATCGCCAGTGGTAGGGAAGTGCCAGTGGTAGGGAAGTGCCAGTGGTAGGGAAGTGCCAGTGGTAGGGAAGTGTCAGTGGCAGGGAAGTGTCAGTGGTAGGGAAGTGCCAGTGGTAGGGAAGTGCCAGTGGTAGGGAAGGGCAAGTGGAATGGAAGTGCCAGTGGTATGGAAGTGCCAGTGGTATGGAAGTGCCAGTGGTATGGAAGTGCCAGTGGTATGGAAGTGCCAGTGGTATGGAAGTGCCAGTGGTATGGAAGTGCCAGTGGTATGGAAGTGCCAGTGGTATGGAAGTGCCAGTGGTAGGGAAGGGCCACTGGTAGGGAAGGGCCAGTGGTAGGGAAGTGCCAGTGGTATGGAAGTGCCAGTGGTATGGAAGTGCCAGTGGTATGGAAGTGCCATTGGTATGGAAGTGCCATTGGTATGGAAGTGCCATTGGTATGGAAGTGCCATTGGTATGGAAGTGCCATTGGTATGGAAGTGCCAGTGGTAGGGAAGTGCCAGTGGTAGGGAAGTGCCATTGGTAGGGAAGTGCCAGTGGTAGTGAAGTGCCGCTGTCGCATTACTTGACATGCTGATAAGAGAACATCAAACGTGAACAAAAACACACAGTACAGGGACTGGAATAATACACAAAAAAACCTGCACGACGTTTCGATCCGACTTGAACCATTTACAAGATTCACTAACACAGGAGAGTGAGGGAGCCAGTATACATAGGCGAAGGGGACAATGACGGGACTCTTGTGTGTTAATATGACTTGTATATGCTCCAAGACGGACCGAGAGGAGAGAGAAGCGTATGACCGTCTTTAGAAGCTTCTCTCTCCTGTGCGCTGTTAATTTGTGTGTAACCAAAGTATTTATGATCTAATTTGATGAGTGTTCTCCTGTGAGGAAGAAAACATGGATGAATTTATCTGAGTATAATAACACTAATGAGGGCATTTCTCTTTAGCTTGGAATATCAAGTTTTTTTGAATGTTGAATACTTTGGTGGTAGATGGTTAGCTACTAATGATCCTCATTGCGTTGTTTAGTAACTTTCTAAGACCTTCAATCTTTCTCTCTGTCTCAAGAGAAAGTGTAAGTGCAAGATATTCAGTAGACTGATATAAGAAAAATACATTATTTATTTTTTACTGTAGCACCTAGAATGAAACCCCGTCTCTTTGCTAAGTGTTCTCAGCAGTTTTTTTTTTTATATTAGCGACAAAGTCTGCTTATAATAGGTCAAAATATACAGACCTCGATTTCCAATTATCTGGTCACTGAGACCATCACCCAGCTACATCCTGCTGGCTTCTCCTTCCATTCGGGAAACGTCCTTATTATTAATCTCTGATCCTGACACGAATCCAGTAGATGGATAACGATGTTTTGTGTATTGGACAACCCGGAGGTGTTAATTATTATATCAACAAAGATGTGATAGCTAATTCTAGCATTTAGCAAATTAGTATATTAGTATATATCATTAGTATATTGAATAAAGTGGAACTGAAGACACTTCTCAATGTGGCTTCTAATTCACTATTTATTTGCACTTCTAAGCCCTTATTGTATATATGGAATTCTATTAAAGTGGAAATATTTGTTTCAGAGGAGAAAATGGACATAAAAAGTGATATTTTGTTTTAAAGGGGTGAAAACCCTACCACCACTTCTCATCATATATTTTTTTTTGGCGACAGCGCCTAGTGAAATGACCAAAGGAAATCCTTCCCTTCTCTTAACAAGCAAAATACCACCCGAAAGATATTTCAGGGGACTGGAAAGAGACCCCTGAAATTTTATTTTGGCAGGTCTCTGTGGGACACACAACTCTACTTGCAGTCACCTGGTACGTACTACTTGCTTGTGCAGTAAGTCACATGCACTATAAGGATATTTTAATTAGGAAACAATTCAACACGGATGGCTTCTTAAGTCCTACAGACTGCTGCATTATTTCTCACACCACAGTACCAGGGCCAAGAAAAGTGTGATCGCTGGTTGTTACCCCAGACTATACTTGATTTCTAGCCCTGCTTTTTTTCGAAGATAAATGAGTTAGCTCTGTTGGACTGTAGAAGGTATTCGTGATGTTGAGTTTCCTTATTAAAATATCCTAATACTGCACTACTCTTTTATTTTGTATTTGTCGATAGTTTAAACCATATCTCACACATGCTAAGTGCTTCAGGTTACCATCTTATAGTCGCCTGGTACACACTGAGTACTTCACACATTCCACTGTTAAATCTGTGAGGGTTTAGCCCTTAGTAATAATAATATTATGTTATTATTATATCAATAATAATAATACTAGACCTAGTGTTAGCACTGAAGCATATAAGGGGAATAATAAAATTAAGAAGCACTTTATTGCTAGATTTAAAAATGGGATTTGATAGAGAAGAAAGTGGAGCAATGTAGCTTTTGTTGCAAATATATCGATTACGTGGCAGAATATTAAAGCGTATGTATAAGAGAGGAGGGGATTATTTTCTAGTATATATAGGCCTTAGGAATGCGGTATGTCACCCTGATTGTTTTACATAATTATAGACTGTGTTGTAAGTGAAATGAACTCTATGGTATTGGGAGAGGATGGATAGAAAGATAATGGATTAAGTACAAAGAGATAGTTGTCAAAGTTGCTTTTTGCCGATGACTCGGTTTTATTGTAGAGATTCTGAGATGTTGGAGAGGTTTATTGAGAAACTTGAAAGGGTATGAAAAATATTAAAAAATGATCATGGAAATGAGAATAACACTATGAGAATAACATAGGCAACTAAATATTGGATAGCATATTGAGAGAGAGGGAGTCTGGAGGAAGCAAATGTTTTTGTACATTTGGAAGTAGACTTGTCAATGAGAGATGAGGTGAACCATACAGTTAACGAGTGGAAAAATGGGGTTGTGTATTGAGTCATCTGTGAACATAAGAACATAAGAAAGGAGGAACACTGCAGCAGGCCTGTTGGCCCATACTAGGCAGGTCCTTCACATTCCATCCCACTAACAGAATATTTGTTCAACCTAATTTTCAATGCTGCCCAAGAAATAAGCTTTGATAATTTTATTTACTCATGTGCAATTCCCACTCAAATCCAACCCCTTTCACTCATGAATTTATCCAACCTAAATTTAAAACTACCCAAGGTCCTTGCTTCAATAACCCTGGAGGTAAAACAGAGATACACCACAAAAATGTCATACCAAGACTCTTATTTGATGTAAAATATGGGTTTTAAACGTTGCAGGTACTAGGAAACTGAAAGATTGGTGATGAGGAATTTGAGGTGTTACAAAAGGATTATTTATGTGTCTCTCTAAGTATATCATAGAAGCGAGAGGAGAAAACTGAGAAGTTTGAGACGAACTTCTTTCATGAATAACCTGTGAAAGTTTTCCTTTTAACAATGAGTTGAATTATTGACAACTCTGACTATCTTTAATATAAAAATTGTTTTTATTAGGTTTCTTGTTAAATCACAATCAGGAGATAATAATCGGACAAAATTAGTAACTTAATATCTTTAATATTAAATTGTTTTAAAGAAAATAAATATTCTCTTTACTGAAGATGTTACTATATATATATATATATATATATATATATATATATATATATATATATATATATATATATATATATATATATATATATATATATATTATTATATATATTATATATAATTTATTATTATTATAATCAAAATAATATATATTCTTTAGAGATACCATTCTTGACCGAACTATGTGAATATAAATAAAAGACTTGATTGTACATCTAGTCTCTAATAATCACTGGATTCAAGTGAGAAATTAAGCTAGATTATCGAAACAACAAACGACAGACAAGTACACCGCTGAGACCTTCAATAAAATACTAATAGGAGTACTGACACTCCCGTCTTACTGAATATAAATCTTGATCGATTCAAATCAAGACTACTGTAACACTTAGAGAACTTTATTAGATTCAATTGAATGGCAAAGGAATCAACAACCTCAGTAGCTTTCAGAAACGAAACAGAACAGAAAAGACTCTGTACTTCATTGAAGCCTTGAGTAGCGAAAGAAAGGTTTCATCAACCAACGGAGCCGTCAGTGAGCCAAGACGTGAGCCTATACAAAGCTTAAGGAGGAGGAGACTATTTAAAACTAGAGTTGGGCTGGAACTGCTTCAGACAACACCTCTTATTAACTCTCTCCACAAGTCTCTCCACTAGATTGCCTCGGAGGCGCTTGGATACGTATATTCGTAATGCCTTTGCCAATAACCACCCGGTTATCGCCATCTTTTTCGATCTTGAGAAGGCTTAGGACACAACTTGGAAGTATAATATCTTGACCCAGGCCCACTCCTTAGGCCTCCGAGGCAATCTACCATTTTTCCTTAAAGCTTTGTTAACTGAAAGACATTTCCGTGTCCGGGTTAGTAATGAGCTTTCCCCGGACTTTGTCCAAGCTGAAGGTGTCCCCCAGGGTTGTGTTCTGAGCACAACACTATTTCTCCTTGCTATAAATAATCTGGCATCAGTTCTCCCATCCAATATTTGGTCATCGCTATATGTGGATGACTTTGCTATAGCTTGTGCTGGTGCTGACTGTCACCTCATTGCAGGTTCCCTCCAGCATGCCATCAACCGGGTTTCCGATTGGGCCACCTCTCACGGGTTTAAATTTTCTAGTAGCAAAACTCCTCAAATTACGTTTACTAGACGTTCAGTGGTCTCTGATCATCCATTGTACCTATACGGCTCACTTATCCCAGAACGTGATACAGTCAGGTTTCTCGGCCTCCTGTTTGACCGTCGATTGTCCTGGAAACCTCACATTACCTCTCTGAAGGCGACTTGTCATAGCCGGCTTAACCTCCTAAAACCCTAGCACATCTTTCGTGGGGGGCTGATCGAAGCACTCTCCTTCGCCTGCATTCAGCCCTAATTTTATCGAAACTCGATTATGGTGACCAGATATATTCGGCAGCCTCCCCTGCTACTCTTTCCGGCCTTAATCCCATTCATCACCAGGGATTGCGTTTATGCCTTGGTGCATTTCGTTCTTCCCCGGTTGAGAGCCTCTATGTAGAAGCGAACATTCCATCCTTGTCCGATCGTCGTGATGCACATTGCATTTGCTATTATGTTCGCTCCCATGACCTCCACAATCCATGTACAAGATTGTCACAGATGTTAGTAGGCGCTCTTTATTTGTCCATCGACCCTGTTTACTTCGTCCCTTTTCCCTTCGTCTACATTCACTCTTGTCTTCCCTTCAACTACCACCTTTATACGATCATGTGACATCTCCCTTTCCCCTACTCCCTTGGGAAATTCTCGCTGTCCGTGTCTGTTCTATTCCTCTAGCTTACGCGAAAGCCCAACTACCTACGGCGGCTTCTCGCTCTTTTTTTCTAGACCACTTCCGTTCTCATTCCCATGCCATCGCAGTATACACCGATGGTTCAAAGTCATCTGACGGTTTCGGATTCGCAGCAGTCTTCCCGGACAGCGTCGTGCGAGGGCATCTGTTATCCTCGGCTAGCATCTTTACGGCTGAATTGTATGCCATTCTTGTGGCACTTATCCGTATTGCATCTATGCCTGTGTCACCATTTGTGGTCGTTTCAGACTCCCTTAGTGCTTTACAGGCTATCCGTAAAATTGATACACCTCACCCCCTAGTTCTTCGTATCCAACTTTGGTTACGCCGTATCTTTAGCAAGCACAAAGATATTGTTTTTTGTTGGGTCCCTGGTCATGTTGACGTACAGGGCAATGAACAGGCAGACACTGCTGCGCGGTCAGTAGTACATGACCTTCCAGTTTCATATAGAGGTGTTCCTTTCACGGACTATTTTGCGGTCATTGCTACCCACCTTCGCACCCGTTGGCAACAACGCTGGTCTGACCTGCTAAATAACAAACTTCATTCTATTAAACCGATTATAGGTTTCTGGCCTTCTTGTCACCTATGTCGGGGTTGAGAGACTACACTCTCCCGTCTTCGCATCGGCCACACTCGTCTTACTCACGGGTATCTCATGGAGAGGCTCCCTGCCCCTCTCTGTGAGCATTGTCAGGTTCCAGTGTCTGTTCGACATATTCTGTTGGACTGCCCACTCTATCAACGAGCACGCAGAATTTATCTCCAACGGCGTCTTCACTCTGCGGACCTTTCTTTACCTTCCCTTCTTGCAGATGGACCCTCCTTTAATCCTGACTCTCTCGTTGACTTTTTGACAGAAACTGACTTACTACACAAACTCTGAATATTGTACCTTTAGCACCTCCCTCAGTCCCTTCTACCTCGATCTCTTGCTACCCTCTATCCCTGCACTATCCACCGTCCTGCTGCACTCCATATCCTACTAATCATCCATCTCCCTCTTACAACCCATTCTCCCTGCATCCTGCAATAACCTGCAGCGCTGTATAACCCCTGTGATTTAGCGCTTCTATTTGATTATAATAATAACGCCTCTTAACCAGACATCAACTCAGTATATGACGTCTACCCGAGAGACCAATTGACAGTAGCTCCTTACTTCAATCAATAAATGACAACCTACCTATAAACATAACTAAAATTATAGGGACAGATAATACTATAAAGCACAATAGCATTATTTTAGCTATTAATAATGATATTGGAAATATAGTATTAAGTGAATAGGAAATAATATACATATATCACACACATTCCTTGTGTCTCCTGGACAGGGACACAACACAGGGTAATATGTGGTGAGACTATTATGCAAGGAATTCGAAGCTAAGGATGATTTATTGAGGTAGTTTTAAGAATTTAGAGAAGATTGAACAAAATAGGATAAGGTGTATAATTCTGTGGTGGAGGGAAGGAGGAGTAAGGGTCGTCCCAGGAATAATTGGAAGGAGGCTACGAAGGAGGATTTGAGTGCTAGGGGCTCGGAAATCAAGCAGGCTTCTTAGATAGGAGTGAGCGTAGGAAAGTTTTTTTACGATTTGACGTGCTGTTGGAGTACAGTGTCTGCACTCTGAAGGCGGGGTTGGGGGGGGGGTGATGTTACGGTTCGAAGATCCATCTGTACTGTGATGTCAGCATATTTTCTCAAACCTACAGTACTTCACTGGGAGATGACCTTTATATTCAAAATATTAGTTATGACTATATTAATAATAATGACGATGGTGATGATACTACTACTACTACTACTAATAATAATAATAATAATAATAATAATTGTTGAAAACCCAAAATTTCCTTGAAGGTGTGAGGGAACTTTGTAAGGAGGAGGGGGGGTGTATGAGAGGGAGTGGAATGCTATTCCTACACTATATTAGAGGTTTGTGAATTATTGAGGTGGTGCCACACGACTGCTAAAACCTTAATGGTAAGGCTAATTAGTAGTAAGTCTAAGCTTAAGTACTGACAGTGTGATTCTCTACTGGCCTACGACTTAACAAAGGAGTCAGGCACCATTGTAGGCCCCTTGGCCCTCAGTTACTAAAGTAAGCTAAACGGGTCAACAGTGGTCATCGTGTGACAAGAGAATGTGTGATGATTCTGGCATTAATTCTTGACTCTTAATCTACTGGTACGTGTATTAGTGACTCGCTAATCGATCTCGGGTGGGATAGACACCTGCAAGACTTCAAGAAAAGAAATAACTCTTCATGGCTTTGCAACTGATCCCAAGGTGATCCGTCATAGTACCTCAGTTTTACACGGCTGTTTTTATCAGGTTATATTGTGAGTTGAAGCCTTGTAGACCTCGCCTGCACCACTATATATCATTACTGTGGTCCTTGTTACACTATATATCATTACTGTGGTCCCTGTTACACTATATATCATTACTGTGGTCCCTGTTACACTATATATCATTACTGATCAGTGCAATAATTCTATTCCTTTTTTCGTTACAATTAGGATGTTATCATTCAATTAAGGGTACACTGCCTCCACTCTTCTGGAATCCAACCTCCAACCTCCTGGTATCCAACAACAAATCTCTTGGCATCCGACGTTAAACCTCCTGGCATCCAAAGTCAAATCTTCTGGCATCCAACAACAAAACTCCTGGTATCCAGCCTCCAGTTCTGATACTCTGCCTCCAACACCCCTAGCACCCTGCCTCCAACCTCCTAGCACCCTGCCTCCAAGCACCTAGCACCTTCCCTCCAACTTCATGGCCCCCTGCCTCCAACCTTCTAGCACCCTGCCTCCAACCTTCTGACACCCTGCCTCCAACCTCCTGGCACCCTGCCTTCAACAACCTGGTATCCTGCCTCCTACAACCTGTCACCCTGCCTCCCACAACATAGCACCCTGCCTCCAATCTCCTGGCACCGTCCCTCCCACAACCTCCCACCCTGCCGCCAGTCTCCTGGCACAGTGCCTCCTATCTCCTGGCACCCTGCCTCCAATCTCCTGGCACCGTGCCTTCCACAACCTGGCACCCTGCCTCCAATCTCCTGGCACCGTGCCTCCCGCAACCTGGCACCCTGCCTGACATCCATCATCTGGCACCTTGTCTAGCACATTGTGTGCAGGGTCAGGGTGCCTACCTCCTCTGATGGTCGCACGCAGCAGCAGCAGCAGCAGCCTTGGGCTGTGTACCAGTCTCCAGTGCAGTGTTGACTGACCGTCATTCAGCATTCACTTGCTAAGCGTCCCTTCACAAGACCCTCAAACTAATTATCCTCATTTTTCCTCACATTAAACAGCAGCTGATGTTTGCCTTGCGTCTGGCCCTGTGTAATGAGGCATCCAGACCTAGTAGTCTCTCTCTCTGTTTCTCTCTTTCTGTTTCTCTCTGTTATTTTTCTCTCTCATTCTGTCTCTGTCTGTCTGTCTGCTCTCTTCTCTGCTCTCTCTCTCTCTCTCTCTCTCTCTCTCTCTCTCTCTCTCTCTCTCTCTCTCTCTCTCTCTCTCTCTCTCTCTCTCCCCCCCACGCTAGAGTGGCAGACTTATTGACTCTGAAATCAATCTCTGAGGCTTCACGGCCCATCATTGGAAGTCTTGTAAAGCCAGTAAAGGAGCTCTTGATCCAAGAAGTTGAAGCTACACTTCCCTATACTTTTCAAACTTAATAACCTCCAGTCTAGCACTTCCCCACAAATGCAAAATTAACTATTTGTATTTCGTTTGCTGTGAAGACCTAGAAATAAATCCGTCGATTGTAAATCCCCAACGTCTTGTACCTCATTGCACACAATAAGAACAGTGCTGAATGTGGCTTAAATTTTCAGTGCGTTTAAATATTAGGTTTTGAACATTTGAAGTAAATTATCAGCTTCTTCACCTCCTCCAGGTTATGTGTATTTCATCCAACACTTGTTGGTGTATCCCTTGTTGGTGAACCTCCCATTCTGACATTCCAGAGTTCTTTCTGTCTCCACTGTAAATACTTCTTTAAATCTCATGTTTAGCTCTCTCATACTTCTTGGTCGTTTCTTGTGAAATCCCCACCTTCCTTCATCAACCTGATTACCTGGTTCTTGACTGTTGTTTTCTCCTGATGTGGTTATACAACAGCTTCAGGTCAAGCTTGGCTTTTGTGGAAATTCATTCAGGATTGGGGTATTGGCTATTCCTTTGCTCTTGGTAATCTCTTTATTTTCCCCTTTCCACTTCATTCTTAGGAATAGGCGCCGAAGCTTCTGGTGCATAATCATTTGGTTTTCCCCTTATTACTGTTCTAACAATCTGTCGCATTGTTGCACCATAGTCATCACTCAGGTTCCTGTCACCCTGCTCCACGAAAGTTGCAAACTTCATCATGCGTGTAGTTTGAGTTTGGTCCACCGTCACATTCCTGCTACTCTATTGGTCAGCTCAACATGTAATCAAGCATAGAACAATGATCACTGTCAGGTCCGTTTATATTTCGATGTCCACTACTCAAAGTGAAATAAGATCAAGAACTCTGTTCCACGCTCTTTAGTGTATTAACATCGATCATGAGTTTTATTCCAATCAATCTTGGCCTCCAGATTGCAAAATGGAGGTTTTCAGAAATCCTGGTGAACCCATACGAACTAGACCCAGTGATCTTCGCGGCATCTCCAATCAAGACAGCCCATTTCTCTCATATCTTCGTGGGCCACACTCATTTGGCTTCAAAGTTACACAGGCTAGGTGGATTGGATGTGTCTTTCAGCCGCATTCCTTCAGTTTCTTTATTCTCAAACCTCAAGTTTTTAATGAGCAGTGCAATCCTTCTCTGCCCTGACTTTTAGGTGATAAACAGTGAGTTTATCAATCCCTTTCAGTCCATCTGACTGAATGTGCATGATCTTTATGCCCTTTCATTATTAATTCTGTCTGCATTTGTATACAATTATTTTTTCCAAACAGGTCCTGGGAGAGTTGGCATTAATGGAGACCTGGTGATGTTGGTGGTGGTGCTCTGTGGGATTATAAGAAGATGAGTGGGACATTAGTCATGGTTATGTTTTGGGTTTCACCTGTTTTTGATGGGTTGTCCCGTTGGGATTCGTTTGGTTGAAGAGGTTTTTTGATCTTCCTCTCGTCTGGGTCTCTTCCATCTCTTTTTCTTTCCTTCCTTTGTCTTCTGTATTTTTCCATTTCTGCCTGTCTTTTCTTGCCTCCAATACACCTTTCTGGGTGACCAAGACTCATGTCCTGCTCTTCCCATTATTTCAGCTTCCCTTGAACAAACTCTCCCTCTGCCTCCTTGTATTTTGTTTGCCAAGTCCATCATTTCTTTCATTGGTTTTCCTGTCAATTCTCTTTCCCACTGAACGTTTTGCAGGAACTTCATCATGCCTGTGTAGTCCCCCTTTTGTAGTTTGGTATTCCCCGTCCTATTCCTGCTCCCCTCTCCACTTGTAGCTCAACTATGTAATCAAAGCACAGAACCAAATAATCACTAGCTCCAAGGGGCCTTTCGTACGTGATATCCTTGATGTCCGAACTACTCAAAGTGAATACTAGGTCCAGTCTTGCTGGATCATCCTCACCTCTCTCTGGTAGTGTCTCTAACATGCTGATGCATGAAGGTTTCCAGTACCACATCCATCATCTTGGCTCTCCATGATTCAGGACCCCCGTGGGGCTCCAGGTTTTCCCAGTCAATATCCTTGTGATTGAAATCACCCATAACTAATAACTTTATTCTACCCATGTGGGCTCTTCTGGCCACCTCGGGTAGTGTGTCTACCATTGCTCTAATGCTCTCTTCATATTCTTCTCTTGGCCTCCTGCAGTTCTGTGGTGGGTTGCACATTACTGCAATTACCACCTTATGGCCCTCAGGCTGGATTGCTCCTAGTATGTAGTCCCTTTCGCCCATTCCATTCATTTCTTTCCATTTCCTCAAATCCCCACCGGTTTTTAATGAGCAGTGCAACTCCTCCTTCCCCTCTGCTCCCTCGATCTTTCCTCAGGATTGATATCCGGGTGCTAAGATTGCACTCTGTTATCCTGGTGAATTTCGTTTCTGTCAGTGCTGTTATGTCTGGGATGTCTCCTTGATTCTTTCATGCCACTCCTTACATTTATTTGTTATTCTGTCTGCATTTGTATACCAAACCTTTAACTTCTTTTCCAAAACAGTGGTCTGGGGAGTACGTTGGCATTGGGGAAGTGGGAGACCTGGTGATGAACTATGGGTGGTTGCTGTGGTGGAGTTTGTAATGAGGTGGGTGGGGGCATTGGGTATGGCATGTGTGTTTTGGGTTAGAGTGTTTGGTTGCATTGGGGTTGTCCTGGTTGGGGGGATTCTGTAGGTGGTTGAAAGGGAGGTTGTATTTGATCTTCCTCCTCAGTCTGGGTTCTCCTGTCCATCTCTGTCTTCGCCTCTCTTCCCTCCTTTCGTCTTTGTACCCTCTCTTTCAGTTTCTGCCTGTCTTTTCTTGTTCTGTCATGGTCAAGATACACCCTCTGGTACGCCGACATGTCCCTTAGTCTTGCTTTCTACTGCAGGATCCTGTTTCAAGCCGATTCTGCCTTGAAAATCATTTTGACTGGCCGGAGTCTTCCTGCAAACCCCCCTATTCTCAGAAAATTTGCCAGCTGGGTCATGTCATCTTCTTCTATTGCTTTCATGATACTTTCAATCGATTTTTCTCCCCATGTCTTCTTGCTTCATAAGTTTCCCTCTCAACTTCCTGGAGCCCATAAACAAAGACTGATCTCTCTCATTCATTCTCTCGCTGCATATCCCTATATATCCCCTGATTCAATTTAGTTGCCTCCAGTGCAGCTTTCCTTTCTTCAATCTCTTTACTGTCTGTAGATGAATGGTTCAGAGAACCGACGAGTTGGTAAATAAGACAAATATGAAACACTTGGGTGTTGTATGCAGAGGCCCTATCAGACCATAGTGGAACCCAAGAAAAAAAAAGAGGATCATCAGGAACAATCGAGGGGACTGTAGAAAATGAAAGAGCTAAGCTATATGTACAGGCTCTAACAGACCACAGCAGTGCCCAGGGAAAATTGAGAAGGGAAAATGACAGACCACTGGGCCCAGGGACAACAGACAGTAAAGAGTTGGTAAATAAACAAATATGCAACACTTGGGTATCTTTATTGAGGAAACGTTTCGCCACACAGTGGATTCATCAGTCCATACAAAAGAGAATCGTGAAGAACAGGAGGAGTTTGAGGTGGTCAGTCCCTCAACTTGAGTCAATGTTGTCAGTCCATCAATCTTGAATAGAATACAGCATATTTGCGAAGAGGGAGGTTATATACTGTAGGCAGGAGAGGTGCAGCAGTCGTAGGAGGTGTCACATTTGACTAATTTGGAAACGTTTCCTCAATAAAGATACCCAAGTGTTGCATATTTGTCTTATTTACCAACTCGTCGGTTCTCTGAACCATTCATCTACATCCTGTCTGGACACAACATCATCTTGGTATCTTAATACAGGGAATTCTTCGCTTGCCTAACCCTTGGGCACGACCTACTTCCACATTGGTCAAATGTGACACCTCCTACGACTGCTGCACCTCTTCTGCCTACAGTATATATGCTCCCTCTCCGCAAATATGCTGTATTCTATTCAAGATTGATGGACTGACAACATCGACTCAAGGTTGAGTGACGGACCACCTCAAACTACTCCTGTTCTTCACGATTCTCCTTTGTATGGACTGATGAATCCACTGTGTGGCGAAACGTTTCCTCAATAAAGATACCCAAGTTTTGCATATTTGTCTTATTTACCAACTCTTTACTGTCTGTTGTCCCTGGGCCCAGTGGTCTGTCATTTTCCCTTCTCAATTTTCCCTGGGCACTGCTGTGGTCTGTTTGGGCCTGTACATATAGCTTAGCTCTTTCATTTTCTACAGTCCCCTCGATTGTTCCTGATGATCCTCTTTTTTTTTCTTGGGTTCTACTATGGTCTGATAGGGCCTCTGCATACAGTTCGCTCCTTCGTTTCCTACAGTACCTTTGTTTGTAATTGATGTAGCAGTTTCTGATGTCTTGCCCGCATTGCTCTTTAGTTCTTTAGGCTGTTTCAGATTTTTCAGTTCCTCTTCTAATCTCTGTATCTTAGCTTCTGCTGCTGTGACTTGCATCTCCCATTTCCTGCTCTCTGCAGCAATCCACTCCTCCATTTTCATGCTAAGCTCTACTAGCTTCCTTCCCTACTCATGTCCCTTTTCGTGAGCTCTGCTACCCAATCTTCCTTCGCAGACTCATCCTCCAGTTCTCTGGTTTTCCGTCCTGCTATTTGGCAAATTTTTCCACAGAATGAAAGACGTATGCATTTCTGTGTGGTTCTTTGTGATGTTTGTCTGAGTGTGTGTGGGGGGCAGAAGAGGGAGAGGAGGAAGCTGGAGACAGTGGTGAAATGGGAGAGAGGTGGGGAGGGGAAGAGGAGGGAGAAGCAAAGGGGAAGAGAGAATGGGAAAGGGAGAGGGAAAAAGAAGGTGAGGGAGAGGGGGGATCAGGGGAGGGAGTGGGAGAGAGGTGGGGGGAGGGTGTAGGTCTATGTGTGTGTGTAGGTCTATGTGTGGGTGGGAATATATGTGTGTGGAACTATGTGAGTGTGGGTTTATTGAGTATGTGAAAAGTAGTGGGTAGGAATCAATGTATTAGGGTGTATGAGTGTGGTGCAGTTTGTGTTAATTACACGTGGACTGCAGTGCTGCTCTGACCCACAACTCCTAACTAGCTTATGCCTTTTATGCTTTTACTTCTTAAAAAAAATACACCTGTCTGCCCACCCTGGTTCTGTTTTAAATTACCAATTAATATTCCTTATTTAGTACTTATTATCCTATTCTTTTTCATACAAGGAGGGTGGACCGTTCACAAATCAGCTGGCGATACCTGGAAACCAAACATCTGACTTCCCGAAAACACGCATAGGTGAAATACTTGTGATGCAGCCGGCAGATTGTCCGGCTCGTTGTGATTCTGGCGTATCTCCACCTGCTTTCTTCTTTATATATAATATAATCCTATTTACTGTGCTTCTTCCACTGGCCACACACTGATTTCACTTTATTATATTCTTGGGTGGCACATATGACAACAACGCCTGTGCCACACTAGGCTGCCGTCTTTGACTTGCGCCGCCAATATCAGTTATAAGGTCACTTATGAAATTGTGGCTCTCCCCACACTTA
Source organism: Cherax destructor (assembly GCA_009830355.1). Lineage (NCBI taxonomy): Eukaryota > Metazoa > Arthropoda > Malacostraca > Decapoda > Parastacidae > Cherax > Cherax destructor. The sequence continues at coordinate 32,371 of WNWK01008644.1, forward strand.
TGGGGCTCAAGGCAACTTGTAAACCACTTCAGGGGTTGTTCACTACCCTCATACGATTAATGACTCACGGAGCATGCGCACACGGTCTCCCTACTGTGTGTGCGTGTGTGTACTCACCTATATGTGGTTGCAGGGGTCGATTCATATCTCCTGGCCCCACCTCTTCAATGGTTGCTCCTGGGTCCTCTCTCTACCTGTTCCCTGAGCATTATCCAACCTCGTCATAAAACTATTTATGGTTCCTGCCTCCACTGCGTCACTTTCCAAACTATTCCACTTCCTGACAACTGAAGAAATACTTTCTAACATCCCTTGGACTCATCTGAATCTTCAACTTTCGATTGTGACCCCTTGTTTCTGTATCCAATCTCTGGAACCTCCTTTCTCTGTCCACCTTATCTATTCCTCGCAGTATTTTGTATGTCGTTATCATGTATTCCCTGTCCTCCAGTGTTATCAGGCCGATTTTCCTTAGCCTTTCTTCGTAGGACATTTCCCTTAGCTATGGGACTAGTCTATTTGCAAACTTTCTCTTATTTCTTGACGTGCTTGACCAGGTGAGGGTTCCAAACTGGTGCTGCATATTTCAATATGGGTCTGACGTAATTAATTTTTATAGTGGTCCTGAAGAAGATAAATTATGTAATATGACAGTCACTAGCGAAATGGTTATGAAACAAGTAGACCGACAGAAACAAAATAAATCGCCGGGTCCTGATGAGCTTTTTGCAAGGGTTCTTAAGGAATGAAATTCCATCCCTCTTACCAGTGCAGTTTGCAAGGTGATGGAACGTCTAGTTTATAGACGTTTGATGTGGTATTTAGAGACGCACAATAGTCTCTCCACTAGTCAATATGGGTTTCGTAAGGACCGTTCTGCGCTTGGATACGTATATTCGAAATGCCTTTGCTAATAACCACTCGGTTATCGCCATCTTTTTCGACCTGGAGAAGGCTTATGACACAACGTGGAGGTATAATATCTTGACCCAGGCCCACTCCTTAGGTCTCCTAGGCAAACTACCATTTTTCCTTAAGGCCTTTTTAACTGACAGACATTTCTGGGTCCAGGTTAGTAATGAACTCTCCCCGGAATTTGTCCAAGCTGAAGGTGTCCCCCAGGGTTGTGTTCTGAGCACAACACTCTTTCTGCTTGCTATAAATAATCTGGCATCTGTTCTCCCATCCAATATTTGGTCATTGCTTTATGTGGATGACTTTGCTATAGCTTGTGCGGGTGCTGACTGTCACCTCATTGCAGTTTCCCTCCAGCATGCCATCAACCGGGTTTCTGATTGGGCCACCACGAACGGGTTTAAATTTTCTAGTGGCAAAACTCATCAAATTACGTTTACTAGACGTTCAGTGGTCTCTGATCATCCATTGTACCTATACGGCTCACGTATCCCAGAACGTGATACAGTCAGGTTTCTCGGCCTCCTGTTTGACCGTCGATTGTCCTGGAAACCTCACATTACCTCTCTGAAGGCAACTTGTCATAGCCGGCTGAACCTCCTTAAAACCCTCGCACATCTTTCGTGGGGGGCTGATTGTAGCACTCTCCTCCGCCTGCATTCAGCCCCAATTTTATCGAAACTCGATTATGGTGACCAGATATATTCGGCGGCCTCCCCTGCTACTCTTTCCATCCTTAATCCCATCCATCACCAGGGACTGCGTTTATGCCTTGGTGCATTTCGTTCTTCCCCGGTTGAGAGCCTCTATGTAGAAGCGAACATTCCATCCTTGTCCGATCGTCGTGATGCACATTGCATTCACTATTATGTTCGCTCCCATGACCTCCGCAATCCTTCCATGTATAGGATTGTTACAGATGTTAGTAGGTGCTCTTTATTTGTCCGTCGCCCCTGTTTACTTCGTCCCTTTTCCCTTCGTCTACATTCACTCTTGTCTTCCCTTCATCTACCACCTTTATATGTTCATGTGACATCTCCCTTTCCCCTACCCCATTGGGAAGTTCCTGCTGTCCGTGTCTGTTCTATTCCTCTACCTTGCGCGAAAGCCCAACTGCCTACGGCGGCTTCTCGCTCTTTTTTTCTAGACCACTTCCGTTCTTATTCCCATGCCATCGCAGTATACACCGATGGTTCAAAGTCATCTGACGGCGTCGGATTCGCAGCGGTGTTTTCGGACAGCGTCGTGCGAGGGCATCTATTACCCTCGGCTAGCATATTTACGGCTGAATTGTATGCCATGCTTGTGGCACTTATCCGTATTGCATCTATGCCTGTGTCACCATTTGTAGTCATTTAAGATACACCTCACCCCCTATTGTTTTTTTTTTGGTCCCTGGTCATGTTGACGTACAGGGCAATGAACAGGCAGACACTGCTGCGCGGTCAGCAGTACATGACCTTCCAGTTTCCTATAGAGGTGTTCCTTTTACGGACTATTTTGCAGTCATTGCTACCCACCTTCGCACCCATTGGCAACAACGCTGGTCTGACCTGCTAAATAACAAACTTCATTCTATTAAACCGAGGATAGGTTTCTGGCCTTCTTGTCACCAATGTCGAGGTTGGGAGACTACACTCTCCCGTCTTCGCATCGGCCACACTCGTCTTACTCACGGGTATCTCATGGAGAGGCTCCCTGCCCCTCTCTGTGAGTACTGTCAGGTTCCAGTGTCTGTTCAACATATTCTGTTGGACTGCCCACTCTATCAACGAGCACGCAGGATTTACCTCCAATGGCTTCTTCACTCTGCGGCCCTTTCTTTACCTTCCCTTCTTGCTGATGGACCCTCCTTTAATCCTAACTCTCGTTGACTTTTGGACAGAAACTGACTTACTACACAAACTCTGAAGATTATACCTTTAGCAACTCCCTCAGTCCCTTCTACCTCGATCTCTTGGTACCCTCTATCCCTGCAATATCCACTGTCCTGCTGCACTCCATACCCTACTAATCATCCATCTCCCTCTTACAATCCATTCCTCCTACAATGAATACTCTCTGCTTCCTATTAGTGAGCCATGACTCGATCCATGACAGCACTTTTCCCCCAATGCAATGAGCTGCTACTTTCTTTAATAGTCTTTTGTGGGGTACTCTATCAAAAGCCTTACTAAAATCTAAATAAACAATACCGAATTCTTTATCGTGATCAACAGCCTCAAAAGCTTTACTGAAACAGGTTAATAAATTAGATAGGCAGGAACGGCCCCTCGTGAATCCATGCTGAGTATCATTAATCAAATTATGGTTATCTTGATGGCTTCTTATAATATCAGCTATAATTGACTCTAGTTGTCAATGAATGTTACTGCATTTTCCTTACAATATTTGTCCAGCCAGCAATTGACACCAATTGCCCTCGACAACTATTCATTTCCAACTCCCCTCGTTGGCAAAATACCACATATGACAGGGTTCCCACCCTTCTTCCTAATTATGTCTATTGCTGACCTATACCTGCTAGTCAGGTTCTCACTCCTACGTCTGCCAGCATCATTGCCTCCAGCACTGATATAGATAACAGGATTGCTCCCATTACCTCTCATGATGTCGTCCAGATGGCTAACAATATCCTCCATCCCAGCCCCAGGAAAGCAAACCCTCTGTCTCCTACTTCTATCTTTCAAGCAGAAGGCCCTATCCATGTACCTAATCTGACTATCCCCAACAAGAACAATGTTCTTACCTTCCTTGATGTCGTTCGTCGTGATGTTCCCAGTAGTCGACTCACATTCATCGGGTAGCACTGAGAATTGGTTCGATGTTTCCACAGCAGTTTCCTGGATCTTCGTTGATTCTACCTCTCCATCCATCCTCTTGATTTTTAACTTTGTCCCATGCATTCCAGCCACTGTCCAGGTTCCTTTCTTGGCTTGAGGATTCTCAACAGGAGGAGTACTACGAATCCTCTTGTTTTCCTCAGTCAGTCGCTGTATCTCAAACTTAGCTACCCTCAGTTCTTCCTTCAGCTGCTGGTAGAGTAGCTCAAGAGAGGACATCTTGTTCAGATTCACAGAGAGCACACAAGACATGTCTTCACAGAGCTAAGTACAGGTCAGATCTGAGCTAAGTACAGGTCAGGTCAGCTAAGTACAGGTCAGGTCTGTATGGCTAAATTCTACGTTATTTAACTTATAAGTGCTTGGGTTATGGACACTCCCGATCTTCAAAACCTTTCATTTATCTACATTGAATTGCATCTGCCACCTTTCTGACCAGGAATTGAGTTTGTCTAAATCCTCCTGAAGTTCCCTGACATCTACGTTTGAATCAATTATCCTACCTATCTTCGTGTCATCAGCGAATTTGCTCATATCACTAGTAAGTCCCTCATCAAGATCATTCATATATATTATAAACAACAACTGGCCCAAGACTGATCCCTGTAGAACGCCACTTGTTACAGACCCCCACTCGGATTTAACCCCATTTATGCATACTCTCTGCTTCCTATTTGTGAGCCATGACTCGATCCATGACAGCACTTTTTCTCCAATGCCAATAGCTGCTACTTTCTGGTGCGGTACTCTACCAGAAGCCTTTCTAAAATCTAAATAAACAATATCGATTTCTTTATTGTGATCAACAGCCTCAAAAGCTTTACTGAAGAAGGTTAATAAATTAGATAGGCAGGAACGGCCCCTCGTGAATCCATGCTGAGTATCATTAATCAAATTATGGTTATCTAGATTTTCTTACAATATCAGCTATAATTGACTAGTAATTTGCCTACAATTGAGGTCAGGCTTATTGGGCAGTAATTTGATGGTAGTGACTTGTCCCCTGCTTTAAAAATAGGAATTACATTAGCCATCTTCCACATATCAGGCACTACACCTGTTTGAAGAGATAAATTAAAAATGTTAGTTAATGGTTCACAGAGTTCAATTTTGCGAAAAGTTCTTCAGGACCCGGCGATTTATTTTGTATCAGTCGGTCTACTTGTTTCATAACCATTTCGCTAGTGACTGTGATATTACATAATTTATCTTCTTCAGGGCCACTATAATCATTAGTTACTGGGATATTATTGGTGTCTTCCTGTGTGAAAACCGAGAGAAAATATTTATTAAAAATAGAGCACATATCATTCTCCTTGTCAGTAAGATGCCCAGAGTTATTTTTAAGGGAACTTATCTTATCCCTAACTTTTGTTCTATAAACCTGGAAAAAACTTTTTGGGTTAGTTTTCGAATCCCTAGCAACTTTAATTTCATAGTCCTGTTTAGCTTTTCTTATCCCATTTTTTACGTCCCTCTTAATGTCAGTATACTGATTTATAAGATGACCCTCACCTTTTTTTATGCGCCTATAAATTCCTTTCTTCTGCCCTAAAAGATATTTGAGCCTATTATTCATCCATTTTTGGTCATTTCTTCTTGATCTAATTTCTTTATATGGGATAAATGTTCTTTGGGCAGCCTGTATAGTGTTAAGAAAACTGTCATATTGGTAGCTCTCTTCGTTACCCCAGTGCACAGATGATAAGTGTTCTCTAAGCCCTTTGTTATCTGCTAAGCGGAAATCTGGGACCGTTACTAAATTATCCCTACTATCATACATCCATTCAATGCTAAAGGTAATTGAATTGTGGTCGCTTGTGCCGAGTTTCTCTGCAATTTCTAAATTAATAACAAGGGTTTCCTTGGAAATAAATGGTATAAAATACAGACACAATGGAAAGATAAACACATAAGCATCACACTACTTTGAAGACTGTCACATGCAGCTTTCCCCACCTGACCCAGCATTCTCCACCTGACTAAATCGTATAAATACCCTTGTTTCTTTTATCCAGGTAGATCTGTTTGTGACTCGATAAAGTCCACTGCGTTGGCGAAACGTTGTCAATAAAGGATCACATTATACTGCTTATGTGTTTATCTTTCCAAGGGTTTCCTTGTTTGCCAGAACCAAATCAAGTAGGTTATTTTCCCTTGTAGGTTCTGTCACAAACTGCTTCAAAAAACAATCCTGAACTACTACTAAAAAGTCGTTAGATTCTAAATTCCCTGTCAAGAAATTTAATCAATCTGACTAAAGTTAAAGTCCCTAAATTATCTACGTTATCGTGCCTTATGTGCCTTAACAATATTTCCTCCCAAAGTAATCTCCCTTGTTCCTATCTAAGTTTGAGGACGATATATCACTAAAATCAATTTTTCACACTCCTCTGAAAATTCTATCCAGACAGACTCTGTATGTGTTAATTCAGACTTTATACCCGTTTTTATGCAACAATTTAAATGATCACGGACATAGAGTGCCACCCCACCCCCCTTCCCGATACTTATGTCTACTTGGAACAATTTAAAATCCTGAATGTGACATTCAAAGGCATGTCTCGATTTTTCAAATTAAACCACGTCTCAGTTATGGCAAATACATCAATGTTACCTGCACTAGCAACTAATCTCAACTCGTTCATCTTATTCTTAGCACTACGACTATTACAATAATATATATTTAAAGACCCTCTTTTCTCTTTACTCTTCCTACTCATTTCTGTTTTTCCATTATACCTATTATTGTCCTTGTCATCTAGTGCCACTGGCTTTCCAGTATCCACCTTATTCTGCCTATTACTAGTATCCTTAGAACTCATAATATTACTACACTGGGACTTCACTGTTTTTCCCCCAAAACCCATACCACTAACTTTTACTAGTTTAAAGCCCTAACAGCTCCCTCCACTGCAGTTGCCAGTGCCCCCACCCCAGACCTAGATAAGTGAACCCCATCCCTGGCATACATGTCATTTCTGCCATAGAAGAGGTCCCAGTTGTCAATGAATGTTACTGCATTTTCCTTACAGTATTTGTCCAGCCAGCAATTGACACCAATTGCCCTGGACAACCATTCATTTCCAACTCCTCTCCTTGGCAAAATACCACATATGACAGGGTTCCCACCCTTCTTCCTAATTATGTCTATTGCTGACCTATAGCTGCTAATCAGCTACTCACTCCTACGTCTGCCAACATCGTTGCCTCCAGCACTGAGACAGATAATAGGGTTGCTCCCATTACCTCTCATGATGTCGTCCAGACGGCTAACAATATCCTTCATCCCAGCCCCAGGATAACATACCCTCTGCCTCTTATTCCTATCCTTAAGACAAAATTCCCTATCCATAAACCTAATCTGACTATCCCCAACTAAAACAATGACTGTTGACAGCTTCCCACCATGCATAAGGAAATTCTCAGTAGAATTGGACAGATACCTAATGTCAGTACACGATCAGCCGGGGTGTGGTTCGTATGTTGGATTGCGTGCGGCAATAGTATCTTGTGTGTGTGTGTGTGTACTCACCTAATTGTGGTTGCAGGGGTCGAGACTCAGCTCCTGGCCCCGCCTCTTCACTGATCGCTACTGGGTCCCTTCTCTCCTGCTCCATGAGCTTTATCATACCTCGTCCTTAAGCTATGTATGGTTCCTGCCTCCACTACCTCACTTGCTAGACTATTCCACTTGCTGACTATGGCTGAAGAAATACTTCCTAACATCCCTTTGACTCATCTGAGTCTTCAACTTCCAATTGTGACCCCTTGTTTTGTGTCCCCTCTCTGGAACATCCTGTCTCTATCCACCTTGTGTGTGTGTGTGTGTGTGTGTGTGTGTGTGTGTGTGTGTGTGTGTGTGTGTGTGTGTGAGGACCATGGTAGAAGCTTTAACACTAGTCATCATCGTCACCCGTACGACTATCGCCGGGTAATTAGTTTCAGTTTGCGATCACTTGTATATACAACGCTTAATAGGCAGCTTGAGGGGGAGGGTCACAAGGCGAGATGTTGCAAAGGGTCGATCTTCACATTACGAGAGAAGCATAATGAACCTTACTACCAGAGAGTATACCCTCCCACCTGCACCCCTCTAACCCGGAGGACTCAGCTTGATGCACGGAAGGCAAATGGAATTAATGGAGTGCAGTTTCAAAGGGTACAGATTATCTTTGCAATTTCCCCTAACTTTAGTGCCCGGCTTCCTTTTTGCCTCTAATTGAGGTTAATTAAATTTGTGGAATATAATATTATTTATAACTGTTTCGTGAATTGATTATGACTGTTGCGTGAATTGATTATAACTGTTTCGTGAATTGAGACTAAGCTATTATTCGAGGGCATAATAAAGACCGATATCTATACATAGTTAATGATTATTAATAAATGAGAATTATATTAGGAAAGTATACATGGTATGCAATACTAGATAAGTATGAAATATATACGAGGTACATATAACACAAAATATTATGGTGCACAATCTAGAATTAGATAAACCAACTAGAGCCAAAAAGTATCTAGACTTATATTGAGTCATAAAATTAGTATAATGTAAGTGTTTATATAAATGATGCAATAAACTGTTTTATCATTAAAATAAAAAAAACATTAAGATTTGAATTATTACTTTAAGGTGAGACGTAATGGACAGGCCAATGTTTACGTGACTGTTTCTTCATGTTCAGAAACGGTATTAAATTTTCATGAAGTATTCACTTAATGCTTATAATATAACATTTGGACATTACCACCACATCATCTACTCAAAAATAACTAAATAAGAGATAATATACACAAATTCACTTTTCCCAACTGGTAAGTGTCGTCCCATAAAAGGGGTAGACAGTAAGTCTTCCCATCCACTCCACAGTGGACACATGGCCCATGTTGAAATTTCCTTAGTTAATATTTCTTAATGGAGTCATAGATAACCTCGCTCATAAATCGCCGTCTCCACTTACCTTGTCTCGCCTCAGTTATCCCACATGACTAGTACTACAAAGTGAAAATGAATCAAAACAACAAATACACAAAATATACAGAAGCACAGATAATAACAAAGCCAAGGTATGCACCAATCGTCCGTCTTGATCCATTTTCACAGACATAAACATAAACCTGTATGTAAAACATACAAATAACACCTCTGTTTAGTATAAATAGGCTGAAATATTTTGCTTCTTCTAACCTGAGCCATCGTCATATATCTCAAAACAATGAATTATGGGAAATATATCAATAGTGAACATTTCCCTATAATAATACTATAGGTGTACATTATAATGGGGAGCATTTGATTGAACTTTGTATAGAAAGGGGTTTGGTTATAGGTAACACATATTTTAAGAAAAAGATGATAAATAAGTATACAAGATAATGACAGTAATGACAGTAGTTTGTTTCACTATGTATTGGTAGATAAAAGACTGTTGGGTAGACTACAGGATGTACATGTTTGTAGAGGGGGCCACAGATATATCAGATCACTTTTTTTGTTGTAGCTACAGTGAGAGTAAAAGGTAGATGGGATACAAGGAAAATGGAAACAGCAAGAGAGAGGTGAAGGTTTATAAACTAAAGGAGGAGGCAGTTAGAGTAAGATATAAACAACTGTTAGAGGTAGAAGAGGTATGGGGTAAGTTTAAGAATATAGTGTTAGAGTGTTCAGCAGAAGTTTGTGGTTACAGGAAAGTGGGTGAGGGAGGGAAGAAGAGCGATTGGTGGAATGATGATGTAAAGAGAGTAGTAAGAGAGAAAAATTTAGCATATGAGAGGTTTCTACAAAGTAGAAGTGATGCAAGGAGGGAGGAGTATATGGAGAGAAAGAGAGAGATTAAGAGAGTGGTGAAGCAATGTAAAAAGAGAGCAAATGAGAGTGGGTGAGATGTTATCAGCAAATTTTGTTGAAAATAAGAAAAAGTTTTGGAGTGAGATTAATAAGTTGAGGAAGCCTAGGGAACGAATGGATTTGTTAGTTAAAAATAGGAGAGGAGAGTTATTAAACAGAGAAATAGAGGTACCGGGAAGATGGAGGGAATATTTTGAGAAATTGTTAAATGTTGATGAAGACAGGGAAGCTGTGATTTCGTGTATAGGGCAAGGAGGAATAGCATCTTATAGGAGTGAGGAAGAACTAGTTGTGAGTGTGGGGGAAGTGCATGGGGAAGTGGGTAGAATGAAAGGGGGTAAAGCACCTGGGATTGATGGGATAAAGATAGAAATGTTAAAAGCAGGTGGGGATGTAGTTTAAGAGTGGTTAGTGTTTATATTTAATAAATGTATAGAAGAGGGTAAGGTACCTATGAGTGCCACAGAACCTGGTAGACGCAAGCCTATCTGACATTACCCTGACGCCACATGACTTTGAAAAGGCGATAAATGACATGCCCATGCACTCCGCTCCAGGCCCCGACTCATGGAACTCAGTGTTCATCAAGAACTGCAAGAAGCCCCTATCACGTGCTTTTAACATCCTATGGAGAGGGAGCATGGACACTGGGGTCGTCCCGCAGTTACTAAAAACAACAGACATAGCCCCACTCCACAAAGGCGGCAGTAAAGCAATGGCAAAGAACTACAGACCGATAGCGCTAACGTCCCATATCATAAAAATCTTTGAAAGGGTTCTAAGAAGCAAGATCGCCACTCATCTAGATAACCATCAATTACACAACCCAGGGCAGCATGGGTTTAGAGCAGGTCGCTCCTGTCTGTCCCAACTACTGGACCACTATGACAAGGTCCTGGATGCTCTAGAGGACAAACAGAATGCAGATGTTATATACACAGACTTTGCAAAAGCCTTTGCTAAGTGTGACCATGGTGTAATAGCACACAAAATGCGTGATAAAGGAATAACAGGAAAAGTTGGTAGATGGATCTATAATTTCTTAACAAGTAGAACACAAAGAGTAGTAGTCAACAGAGTAAAGTCTGAGGCAGCTAATGTGAAAAGCTCTGTTCCACAAGGCACAGTACTCGCTCCCATCCTGTTCCTCATCCTCATATCGGACATAGACAGGGATATAAGCCACAGTGCCGTGTCTTCCTTTGCAGATGACACCCGAATCTATATGACAGTGTCCACCGTTGAAGACACTGCAAGTCTCCAAGCAGACATAAACCAAATCTTTAAATGGGCTGCAGAAAACAATATGAAGTTTAATGATGAGAAATTTCAGTTACTCAGATACGGAAAACGTGAGGAAATTAAAATCTCATCGGAGTACAAAACTAATTCCAACCACACAATAGAGCGAAAAACTAATGTCAAAGACCTGGGAGTGATCATGTCAGAGGATCTCACCTTCAAGGACCATAACACCGTAGCAATCGCATCTGCTAGAAAAATGACAGGATGGATAATGAGAACCTTCAAAACCAGGGAGGCAAAGCCCATGTTGACACTTTACAAATCGCTTGTTCTATCTAGGCTGGAATATTGCTGCACACTAACTGCACCTTTCAAGGCAGGTGAAATTGCTGACCTTGAAAATGTGCAGAGAACCTTCACGGCACGCATAACTGCGATAAACCACCTCAATTACTGGGAACGCTTGAAGTTTCTAAACCTGTACTCCATAGAACGCAGGCGGGAGAGATACATTTTTATATACACGTGGAAAATTCTCGAGGGATTAGTACCAAACTTGCACACGAGACTCACTCCCTACGAAAGCAAAAGACTCGGCAGGCGATGTAACATCCCCCCAATGAAAAGCAGGGGTGCCACTAGCACGTTGAGGGACAACACAATAAGTGTCAGGGCCCAAGATTGTTCAACTGCCTCCCAGCATACATCAGGGGGATTACCAACAAACCCCTGGCTGTCTTCAAGCAGGCACTGGACAGTCACCTAAAGTCGGTACCTGACCAGCCAGGCTGTGGTTCGTACGTTGGACTGCGTGCGGCCAGCAGTAACAGCCTGGTTAATCAGGCTCTGGTCCAACATGAGGCCTGGTCACAGACTGGGCCGCGGGGGCGTTGACCCCTGGAATTCTCTCCAGGTAAACTCCAGGTAAACCTAGGGACTGGCAGAGAGCATTCATAGTTTCTATAAAGGCAAAGGGGACAAAAGAGAGTGTAAAAATTATAGAGGAATAAGTAAAGTGTATGGTAGAGTTATTATTGAAAGAATTAAGAGTAAGACGGAGAGCAGGATAGCAAATGAACAAGGAGGCTTTAGGAAGGGAAGGGAGTGTGTAGACCAAGTGTTTGCAGTGAAACATAAAGGTGCAGCCAACAGTAACAGCCTGGTTGATCAGGCCCTGATCCACATGAGGAATGGTCACAGACCGGGCCGCGGGGGCGTTGACCCTCGAAACCCTCTCCAGGTATACTCCAGGTATTAGTTAAGGGTAAATTGGTTTTTGTGGCATTTATGGATTTGGAAAAGGCGTATGATAGGGTGGACAGGGGGAATGTGGCAGATGGTAGGTTATTGAAAGCAGTGAGGAGTTTTACGAGGATAGTGAGGCTCAGGTTAGAGTATGTAGGCGAGAGGGGGATTATTTCCCAGTAAAAGTAGGCCTTAGACAGGGATGTGTGATGTCACCATGGTTGTTCAATATATTTATAGATGGAGTTGTAAGAGAAGTGAATGCGAGGGTGTTAAAAGATAAAGAATTTAACACAAAGTGGGAGTTGTCAGAGTTGTTCTTTGCTGATGACACTGTGCTTTTGGAGGATTCTAAAGAGAAGTTGCAGAGGTTGGTGGATGAGTTTGGTAGGGTATGTAAAAGAAGGAAATTAAAAGTGAATATAAGAAACAGTAAGGTGATGAGGATAACCAAAAATTTAGGTAATGGAAGATTGGAAATCAGATTGGAGGGAGAGAGTATGGAGGAGGTGAAAGTATTCAGATATTTGGGAGTGGACGTGTCAGCAGATGAGTCTATAAAAGGTGAATCATAGAATTGCCGAGGTGAAATAGGTGAGTGTTGCACTGAGGAGTCTGTGGAGACAAAGAATTTGTCCATGAAAGCAAAGAGGGGAATGTATGAGACCATAGTTATACCAACGCTCTTGTATGGGTGTGAAGCATGGGTGGTGAATGTTGCAACAAGGAGAAGGCTGGAGGCAGTGGAGATGTGATGTCTGAGGGCAATGTGTGGTGTGAATATAATGCAGAAAATCCGTAGTTTAGAGATTAGGTAGGAGGTGCGGGATTACCAAAACTATTATCCAGAGGGCTGAGGAGGGGTTATTGAAATGTTTTTTTTATATGTAAAGAGGATGGATAGGGGTCGGCCTAGGAAAGGTTGGAGGGAGGGGGTAAAAGAGATTTTGTGTGCGATGTTCCTGGACTTCCAGCAAGCTTGTGTGAGCGTGTTAGATAGGAGCGAATGGAGACTAAGTGGTTTTTAGGACTTGACATGCTGTTGGAGTGTGAGCAAGGTAACATTTATGAAGGGATTCAGGGAAACCGGCGGGCCGTACTTGATTCCTGGAGATGGGAAGTACAGTGTCTGCACTCTGAAGGAGGGGTGTTAATGTTACAGTTTTATAACTGTAATGTAAGCATGCCTCTGGAAAGACAGTGTTAGAGTGAATGATGAAAGTTTTTCTTTTTCGGGCCACCCTGCGATGTGTACTGCTTGTGGAGGCTAGTACACCAAACGGGGAGTAGAATTAAATTAGCTCTGAGGCACCCACACCATCGTATGTCCTCGGATCACGGTACAACACCTAGCTCTGCTGGGTGCATGATTCTTGTATGATTGCGTGATCCCGTGCGTTAGAGCGTCCTGGAATTTTCGCTCACCATGAGGCGGGCTAAAACAACACGGGTTCGATCCCACGGCTAGTCGCAGTGTTGTTATTAACACCACTCGGTTTTGGTTATAACACGATACATACACACACTTACATATATATCTTCAAACATACATATAATCATACAAACAAACTATTATTGGTCATACTTTGCTCTTTCTTTTTATGAAAGGGATTACCAGCTTCAATTAATAACGCTTACATACGTCTGAAAATCACTTTGTTAATTAGTAATCCTTTTCAGTGAGATTATATCTTTTATTAGTTACGCATATTGACGCCCAACTCACGACGTGTCGGCAATTTTGTCAACAACTGTGACTTAGTTGACATGTGTTACGTGGCGCGTACTCTGACACATGGATGGACGTTCCTCTGTTATTGTCCCTTATTACATTTGTGTTGTAATTTGTGTTGCTGTTGGAAGGCAGAGTTATGAATGTTTAGTTATACGCGTTTCTGTTGGGCTGTATTCAGTGTTGCTCTTGTGTTGAAAGGACGTTTCTGATGGAATACTCTTGTGTTGTGATACTGGTACCGTTGAGTTGCAATATGTACTATTGTTATGATGTAATGTGCATTACTTATGTAATACTTTTTTTTTTAACTTTGTGTTACGTTAGGGTTTACTGTTGAAATGTTTGGCTCCCGTTGCTGTACACATTTCCGTTGTATTATCTCAATATTGTTACTGTTATTGTCGAGTTGTAGCACATGTTACTGTTGTTAAGTAATGTATTGTTGCTGTTATGTATCATGTGTTACTATTGTTAAGTAATGTATGTTGTTGTTATGAAACATGTGTTACTGTTGTTATGTAACAAGTGTTACTGTTGTCAAGTAAAATATGTTACTTTTGTTATGTAAAATGTGTTACATGAAAAAGTAACATAAATAACATGTGTTATTGTTATGTAACATGTGTTACCGTTGTCAAGTAATATATGTTACCGTTGCTATGTAACACGTATTACTCTTGTCAAGTAATATATGTTGTAATATTTTGCTGTCCTTGTGATGAAATATATGTTATTGTAGTGTTGTATTACGTTGTAGTGTTGTATTACGTTGTAGTGTTGTATTACGTTGTAGTGTTGTATTACGTTGTAGTGTTGTATTACGTTGTAGTGCTGTATTACGTTGTAGTGTTGTATTACGTTGTAGTGTTGTATTACGTTGTAGTGTTGTATTACGTTGTAGTGTTGTATTACGTTGTAGTGCTGTATTACGTTGTAGTGTTGTATTACGTTGTAGTGTTGTATTACGTTGTAGTGTTGTATTACGTTGTAGTGTTGTATTACGTTGTAGTGTTGTATTACGTTGTAGTGTTGTATTACGTTGTAGTGTTGTTATGTTATGTGTTACTGTTGTGTTGGAATACGTTCAACTGTTGTGATATCATTTATGTTACTGTTGTGTGGTGGAAGGGGAAATTTTTTTTGTGTCATATGCGCTACTGTTGCTGCGTAATACGTGTTACTGTTGTATTGTAGTATGCCACTGTTGTGTTGCAATAGCTGCAACTGCTTTCATATTCCTTGTTACCCTTGTGTTACTATCGCAAAAATTATTTGCAGTACCTTTGTGTTGTAATACTCATTACCGTTGTGCTGTAATACTCATTACTGGTGTGTTGTAATACTCATTTCTGTTGTGTTGTAATACTCATTTCTGTTGTGTTGTAATACTCATTACTGTTGTGTTGAAATACTCATTTCTGTTGTGTTGTAATATTCATTTCTGTTGTGTTGTAATACTCATTACTGTTGTGTTGTAATACTCATTACTGTTGTGTTGTAATACTCATTACTGTTGTGTTGTAATACTCATTATTGTTGTGTTGTGATACTCATTACTGTTGTGTTATAATATTCATTACTGTTGTGTTGTAATACTCATTACCGTTGTGTTGTAATACTCATTACCGTTGTGTTGTAATACTCATTACCGTTGTGCTGTAATACTCATTACCGTTGTGTTGTAATACTCATTACCGTTGTGCTGTAATACTCATTACCGTTGTGCTGTAATACTCATTACTGTTG
The DNA here is from genome assembly GCA_009830355.1 of Cherax destructor. NCBI lineage: Eukaryota > Metazoa > Arthropoda > Malacostraca > Decapoda > Parastacidae > Cherax > Cherax destructor. The sequence goes on from WNWK01008644.1 coordinate 47,954, forward strand.
TGCTGTAATTCTCATTACCGTTGTGCTGTAACACTCATTACCGTTGTGCTGTAACACTCATTACCGTTGTGTTGTAATACTCATTACCGTTGTGCTGTAATACTCATTACCGTTGTGCTGTAATACTCATTACCGTTGTGCTGTAATACTCATTACTGTTGTGCTGTAATACTCATTACCGTTGTGCTGTAATACTCATTACCGTTGTGCTGTAGTACTCATTACTGTTGTGCTGTAATACTCATTACCGTTGTGCTGTAATTATCATTACCGTTGTGCTGTAATTCTCATTACCGTTGTGCTGTAATGCTCATTACCGTTGTGCTGTAATACTCATTACCGTTGTGCTGTAATACTCATTACTGTTGTGCTGTAATTCTCATTACCGTTGTGCTGTAATACTCATTACCGTTGTGCTGTAATTCTCATTACCGTTGTGCTGTAATACTCATTAATGTTGTGCTGTAATACTCACTACCATTGTGCTGTAATACTCACTACCGTTGTGCTGTGTTGTGCTGTAATACTCACTACCGTTGTGCTGTAATACTCATTACCGTTGTGCTGTAATACTCATTACTCTTGTGCTGTAATACTCATTACCCTTGTGCTGTAATACTCATTACCCTTGTGCTGTAATACTCATTTCCGTTGTGCTGTAATACTCATTACCGTTGTGCTGTAATACTCATTACCGTTGCAATACCAATTGTAAGTGAAAAGTTTCTGTCGTGTAGGTTGACTTTTTCTCTTTAAATCACGTTAGTAATGTTTACTTTAAGACACATCTGCGACACTTGGATATATTTATTGGTGAAAATCTGCGCCTGCTCAGCAGGCTTATTCTGTGAAATCCAGGTAAATATAACACTGAAGACAGAAGTAATTGTGAGTTGGTCAGTCACTCTGCCTGAGAGACACCACCTTCTATCAAGGCAGAGACTGATTGTCTCAAGATTACTTCTTCAGTCTCCAGTGTCTCATTCCCCTGAAACAGCCTGCTGCGCAGGCTATGCATTTCGGTGATAAAGATACCCTGGTTTTGCATATGTGTCTTATTGATCAACTTGTCAGTACTGAACAGAAATAATAATATTTGTTTAGTTCACTTCCCTTGTAATCACAAGGTTCGTAAATTCAGCGCCACCTGTGTGTAAATATGCATAACTCTGGTGTTCTCTTTGTAGCTCTGTGGTAGCACTCTTTGTAGCCCTGTGGTAGCACTCTTTGTTGCCCTGTGGTAACCCTCTTTGTTGCCCTGTGGTAGCACTCTTTGTTGCCCTGTGGTAGCACTCTTTGTTGCTCTGTGGTAGCACTCTTTGTTGCCCAGTGGTAGCACTCTTTGTAGCCCAGTGGTAACACTTTGTAGACCTGTGGTAACACCCTTTGTAGACCTGTGGTAGCACTCTTTGTAGACCTGTGGTAGCACTCTTTGTAGACATGTGGTAGCACTCTTTGTAGACATGTGGTAGCACTCTTTGTAGCCCAGTTTTAGCACTTTGTAGCCCAGTGGTAGCACTTTGTAGCCCAGTGGTAGCTCTTTATTCTCTTCTTTCTTTGTTTATCTCTTGATTCAGGTGAGGGATAGGGGGCTACTTTACCTATAAACTCTCACCTGGCAAATGTAATTATGTTTGGTATATTAACACAAATACAACTAATGTGACATTGTGGTAACGTTTCGCTCTCCAGGAGCTTTGTCAAGCTTGACAAAGCTCCTGGAGAGCGAAACGTTGCCACAGTAAAATGTCTTATTAGTTGCAGCTGTGTTCAGTAATTCTGTCATTATTACTAATTGTTATAATGAGGACCTGTATAAGTTGGCTCAGTTCTGTTACGTTGGTGCACTGTAAGGTGATAGCTATTTCCTTTGTTGTTGTACCAGAATTGACTTCATTTCGTCGTAGAATAAAGTTTTATTGTATTTTTCAATTCACCTTTGTTTTGTGGATCTCAGCAATGTACATTTTTTTTATGCTCGTCTTGCTTCTCAAACCTTTAATCGGATTATTTATTCTTTTTGATATAAATTCTCTCTCTGTAATGGTTCTGATTTTTTCCATACCCTACGAAGCCGTTTTGAGTCTCATTGAATTATGTCCTTACAAAACATATTGCTCGTTTAAAGGAGCACAACCTGGGTTTGACTCACGAAATCGTAATGACACGATTTCAAACAAACCATACCACGGGTGGGGTTCGAACCCGCGGTCAGAGAGTCTCAAAACTCCAGACCTTCGCGTAAGCCACTGGGCCAGCTAGCTTCAATAAGATTCATCCAACTAGGTATATTTCTACACCATAGGAAAGTTAGCATAGGCAACTCTAGCTCAAGTCCCCTCAAAGCCGTCAACCTGACGGTCTGGGGTTTTGAGACTCTCTGACCGCGGGTTCGAACCCCACCCGTGGTATGGTTTGATAACCTGGGTTTCTCTGCCTGAGATATTTTACCCTCGAACGCTTTATCAACCTAACTGAAACGCAAGATAGGAAGAAGAGGAACTATGAAGTAGTAGCCGTGAATACATATGTGGAGGCGGGAATTAGAAATGTAGATGTAACTTGCTGGCAGTGGAAATTGTGGTCAGGTTAATGTACAGAAGATTAGCAGTAGTAGCACTAATTTTTTTTATTAACTCATCGGTCGTTCCCTACTAAGACAGGTTGGCCCGAAAAAAAGAAAAACTTTCATCATCATTCACTCCATCACTGTCTTGCCGGAGGCGCGCTTACACTACAGTTATAAAACTGCAACATTAACACCCCTCCTTCAGAGTGCCGGCACTGTACTTCCCATCTCCAGGACTCAAGTCCGTAGTAGTAGTAGTAGTAGTATTAGTTGTGCCCAGTCTTATGGGAAGTTCTGTTGGCTGAAGGCTGTGTACTTGTTCTGAAAGCTGTGTACTTTCAGTTAAAAGTTAAAATATTCTGTGTTAAAAAATTCCATAAAGTTGATGTGTCAGTCAAGGATTATTAGACCAGAGGCACATAATAATGATAATTGAGTGCTAATGGCTAGTGCATCCAACAGGCCTATGTGAGCGTGTTAGACAGGAGTGAGTGGAGGCAGGTAGTCTTCGTGATTTGACGTGCTGTTGGAGTGTAAAGTAATCCGTCTAACCGGTTTAAGGGAAAGCGGTTAGACGGATTTGAATCCTCGAGGTTAGATATAGAGCGCCTGCACTCTGAAGGAGGAGTGAGGAAGTTGGTGGGTCATCTGAATAGTAAAGTCATTGCTCTTCTGGCAGATAGCGAGTCCGTGGAAGATAAAATGCTTTCCTCTGTGTCGGGTCACCTTGCTTCCGTGGGTGACGGCAGTAATGTTGAAGAAATATTGGTGAATAATGAACAAGTTTATCAAATGCCTTTTTTTTCACGCACAGTCAGTGGCGTTGAGGGGAAAAAAGGTAACTCTCCTCTTGAGAAATAGCTGGGGAAGAAAGATCGCTAAATAATACTTGCAAATGATGTTGCAGATGGTAGCACCAACATAAATCATCCATACAAGACAGGTTATCAATCTTTTAGTACCAACTTGGCTCTGTGATCGACTGCAGGACTAGCACATACACTCCTATATGTTAGAGTTCATAATATAGCTATGAAAAATACCTTGAAGATATAAGCTGATTATAACTTTGATAAATTTGTGACAAGCATTAATTAGGAGATAGGAAAATAAAGAGTATGAATAACATAGAAATACATTTAGAAGCCTGAGCAGATCTGCACCTTACCACATAAGCCTATTTATGTTACGTAAAAGTACTCAAGTGACATTTTATTTTGGCAACGTTTCGCTCTCCAGGAGCTTTGTCAAGCGTAACGGCTTGACATATTGTCAGTAATTCTATCAACATTATTACAAGCATATTTATGGAGCAGCATGCAATGTAAACAGTATGTTTGATGTATTAGCCAGACACAGGCTTGGTAACAAGATCTTTGGCCAGTTTATTATATACAAACGAGGATTAAAATATGTGGTCACCTTATAGTCAGTGTCTTGACCCTTGTGTGCTTCATTGTCCACTTATTGACCAGTATATGGATAGACCATAAATTATCATATATGTCAAGGAATCGTAAGACTGAAAATAAACAAATATTCTAAATTTGCTTGCAACAGACACAATTTTATTTGTTAATATTGTATATATTCAGATTTACTTCTGCTAACTATAGACATTTCTTTTTGTAAATTCATTGACTATGTACTATCCTCCGCAGGATTGTAGGGGAATGCAACTGTTCAGATTTTTTTTTTTGCCACTTTACCAATCTGTACAGTTTTCAGCTAACAATCAAATTATGTACACTGAAGAGGAACATTTGGCAGCTGATGAGATATCGTGGAATTTTAGAAAGTCAAGAAGAAATCTGCAGTACAGTGTTTAAGGCTGCCCTTCACCAGCTGTGCCCGGGGCCCGGTGGTGGTCTGGTGGCTAGAGCCCTCGCTTCACACACGGAGGGCCCGGGTTCGATTCCCGACGGGTGGAAACATTTCAACGTGTTTCCTTACACCTGTTGTCATGTTCACCTAGCAGCAAATAGGTACCTGGGTTGTTAGTCGACTGGTGTGGGTCGCATCCTGGGGGACAAGATTAAGGACCCCAATGGAAATAAGACAGACAGTCCTCGATGACGCACTGACTTTCTTGGGTTATCCTGGGTGGCTAACCCTCCATGGTTAAAAATCCGAAGAAATCTTATCTTATTTACGTGTTAGAAACTGTCAATGGTGAAGGAAGAAATATCTTACATAACAAGATTAAGGATCTAAATAGATTAAAAAGCTGTCCCAATAAGTGCTTTTTCTACAAAGTGCGAATTTCTTTCACTGTTGCCTTCACTGCGATGTTTACTGCAGATCCATCAACTGTCAATGACACGCAGACCGGCTGGAAGGTTGGAACAGAGAGGGTACGATATTATCTTGATCGTGCTCCCCTCTGCCTCACTCTGTGTCTCCCCTCACCCCAGCTAGTCTGCTGGTGACATTATCGCATACCTCCCCTTATCCCCAATATTTCCTCCTCACTCCCCCACTCCCTCACAACGTTGTTAGCACCGATATCTCCCGTTGCAGTGTCTGATGCCACTACCATAGGTATTCTCTGCAATCTGTGAATGTTTGGAGAAGTCATCCACCATAGGAAGGGGACCTTGGTGGCGAAGGGCTTCCATTCAAAACAACTGGAGCTTACCTTCACTTCCTTTGATCAAACCTGGTTACCTACCATTCCCAATGCTCTGTAGTGCCACTACGGATTTGCTGCTTCCTGGTAAATATTGTGAAAATATTTACCTTATATTCCTCGGTTGTTACATAACCCATATCGTCCTAGTTATCTTCCTCATGAATCTAACAATGTGGAGAAAAGACTGTGATGTGCTTGGCGGAAGTTATTAAAGCTTTAAGGATGAGGATTCTTTGGGTAGCCAAAGTGAGTGGAAACCTACAGTGATCGTCGTTCTTATTTGCTTCTTATTCTCATGTTTCCTTGTGAAAATTTGAGAATGCTATATCTGACCGTCTTCAAACTTTCATTGTGCCTGTCCCATACCAGCAGGCAGGTTAGGACTACTATTGTGTGTATAGGTGCCGCTCTTCCATTTGTACACAAGCACTGTTTCAGAGGGCTAAGTGTACTAGGAGGAAAGATTGTTATCGAATACTGAACTATAAATAATCTATAAAAATGATATATATATATCAAAATACAGTATATATAGCAACATATAAAACAAAATACTTTTATAGTAGACCAGATGGTGCTGGTGCTGTCTTGGAGGACAATCCACTGGATGGAGATAGTATCTCTGATGATGAAACAGGTAAAGACAACACTATACAAATTCCTGAGGTACAAGGTAGTACTACTGCTGGAGATGGAATAAAAGGGGACGATGCTTTGGGAAGTGTGACAGAACATTACCAGAAAAAATGGTGGAAACACTGATGTCAGTATAGTGGCTGTAGGTAATGGGGAGACAGAAAAAATGCACCAGCAGGAAATGCAGCCACAAACAAATCCTAAACAGAAATCAAACCTATGGAAATTCTATGCCTTGGGTATCTGCAGTCATGGAATGTCTGGAAGAACAGGTTGGACGTGCAATTTTGAACATTTCTATCTTTATCCCATCAATCTCAGCTGCTCTGCTCCCTTTCCTTCTACCCACCTCCCCACACTCACTTCTACAAGATGTTATACCTCCCTGCCCAATACACGGAATCCCAGCTTCCCTATCTTCATCAACATTTAACAGTTCTTCAAAACACTCCCTCCATCTTTCCAATACCTCCAACTCTCCATATAACAAGTCTACTCTCCAATTTTTAACTGTCAAATCCATTCGTTCCCTAGGCTTTCTCAGCTTATTAATCTCACTTCAAAACTCTTTCTTATTCTCAACAAGATTTGTTGATAACATCTCACCCACTTTCTCATTTGCTTTCCTTTTACATTTCTTCACCACTCTCTTAACCTCTCTTTTTCTCTATATATACTCCTCCCTCCTTGTATCACTTCTACTTTATAAAAACCTCTCATATGCTAACTTTTTCTCTCTTACTACTCTCTTTACATCATCATTCCACCAATCGCTCTTCTTCCCTCCTGCACCCACTTTCCTGAAACCACAAACTTTTACTGAACACTCCAAGACAACATTTTTAATTCTACCCTATACATCTTCTACCCCATTGCCTATGTGAAGGTTGTCGCCAATCTTCTCAGGAAAAGATTAATAGAAAAAGACTAACAAGAAAAATAAACACTATTTTAATAGAATGAAATTTAAATAATAATACGTAAATGATTATAATAATCCTATATTAAGAAAAATGAAAACAAAAAAAAATATATATATGATTCAAAGCTAAATATTTACAGCTGTGAGAATCTTTACACAGAAGCAATGAATCACAATGATGAGGACTCCGTCGTGGTGGTGGTGTTGTTGCCTCGAGGTTTTCCACAAATCCAACAGTCTTCCAAACTGTTACAATGTCACAAATGATGTCAGGGACTCAGTTGAAAGTTGTCCCCTAGTGACGTACAGTTGCCTGATGTTTCTTAGTGTGTACTGAGGTACTACTGGTGGTAGTGCAGAAATTGTTGAGTAACTCTGTTTCTCAATTGGTGAGTACGCCGGCCCCCCACTCAGCCTTGAATCCGATGATCCGAGCGGACACAGAGGACTGTGAATGAAACCACAATTACTCACCCCTCTAGCATTAATTTACATAGTAGGCATAAGGCCTTTAAAAGAAATGGCGAAACTGTAATAATTAACTACCAAAAACCAAGGCAGGACATAGCAGAAGTGAATGTTTTTAAACATGAGTGAAGCTCCAAAATAATTAAAGAGTGAAGCTCTTACACATAAAATAATGAAGATACGAGCAGCCGTGAAGTACTTACAGTGAGATCGAGCGTGGTCAGTCAAGTGATTTCAACCGGTGGCCGGAGCCCAGCATTACACCTCTCACCGGGTGAAAAAGGGGGCTATAGCGCAGCGAGACACTCACCCCACCTTAACCAGCAAACTACCACTCAACCATCACTCTACATACCTTCACACTTTCATCACTCCTATCTATGGACTTTTCCCTCACAGCCTATACTCTCACTAGCCCATTTATCCTCCAATAGTTGTTTATATCTTACTCTAACTACCTCCTCCTTTAGATTATAAACCATCACCAACAAACTATTGTCCTTATGCCATATATCATATCTTGTATAATTATTTATCCTTTTTTCTTAAGATATCCATTACATATAACCAAACCTTTTTCTATACAAAGTTCTATCAAAGGTCCCCCCATTATCATTTACACCTGGCACCCCAGACTTACATACCACACCCTCTCTAACCATTTCCCCCACTTTAACATTTAGGTCCCCTTCCACAATACTCTATCACTTGGTTCAATGGTTCCTAAACACTCGCTTAATATCTCCCAAATCCATATAATTCTTGAATTTGTACATTTATATTCCTTCTTCTCCTTCCATAGCCGATCCTTCAACATTATTGTTACCCCTTCTTTAGCTCTAACTCTCTCAAATACTCTGACTTAATCCCATTTACATCTCCCCACCGAAACTTTCCTACTCCCTTTAAAGCTTTGTTTTGCTTGGAACAGCACATCCAACTTTTTTTCATTCATAACAATAGCTCTCATCTCTTTCCTATTATCTGCACTACAACCACGCACATTCAGACATCACAGGGGTTACTTGCCAATTGCTCCTGGCATTTAATCGCTTCCTACCACATGTATGGCTTGTGGAAGAAAGATTATTTTCCATTTCCCCATGGATATGATGGGAAATAAAACGAGAACAAGAACTATTGAGTAAAGTAGGAGAAAGTTCAGATCGGTGTGTATACATAAGTGTGTTCATGTATATGTAGTGTGCCTAAGTGTAAGTAGAAGTAGCAAGACGTACCTGTTTTCTTGCGTGTTTATGAGACAGAAAGAAAAAAAACACCAGCATTCCTTCCATTGTGTAAAACAACTACAGGTCTCTGTTTACACACACATGGCAGGAAAACACTACCTCCCTGGGTGGTTGCTGGCTACCAACCTACTAACTACAAAGCTGCATGCTATTAATTTCCAATAATTCTATTCCTAGCTCAAGCAGGGTAGAGTGGACCCATCACTTCCAGCTCATGGCAGGTCAGTTACTAGAAACTGAACAACCTTGTAACACAAAATAGAGGTACTTGTGTCCTGGAGAGGTGTATGGCAGAGATGTCTGGCAGTAATGTCGTACCCAGTTAATCCTCTCACCCTCATCTTTTAACTAATCACTATCGTCACTCACCACACTACCAAGATAAGCTATTTATTGATCAGATATTCATACTTCCATATTTTATGACACAGACTTAGTACAGGCAGCATCAACAATGAGCCAGGATGCTGGATGCTATTTCATCCTGCTTCCTTGTTTTTATTTATTTGTTTTAAGATATTTTAGATATTATATTTTCTTTACCTTCTCTGTATGATTTGTTTATTGATCTCCTCATCCTGTAGGCATTTGTAATTATGTCACCTGTGGCAACTCCAGCCTGGCACAAGACTGGGTTGCCTGCCCATGAATTCCATGTTGTCACTTTTCAGTTTTGTACCAATTTGTGGCCTTCACCAGCTTTTCTAACTTCGGGTACCTTGTAATTTACTTCTGGGGTTGTTTGCTGACATTGTCACACTCAGTCATTCTGCACTGACCTCGGGTAGCCTGAAAATACTACAATTTAGAGACTGATGTTACTGTTACTCCCGCCACTGCGCACATGTGTGTGTGTGTGTGTTCTCTATTCTTACTCGCCTCTTAGTGGTTGCAGGGGTCGATTCATAGTTCCAGGCGCCACCTCTTCACTAATCACTACTAGGTCCTCTCTCTCCCTGCTCCATGAGCTTTATCAAACCTCGTCTTAAAACTATGTATGGTTCCTGCCTCCACTACGTTACTTTCCAGACTATTCCACTTCCTGACAACTCTATGACTGAAGAAATACTTCCTAACATACCTTCGACTCATCTTTAACTTCTACTTGTGACCCTTGTTTCTTTGTCCCATCTCTGGAACAATTTGTCTTTGTCCACCCTGTCAATTTCTTTCAGTATTTTATATGTTGTTATCATGTCTCCCCTAACCCTCCTGTCCTCCAGTGTCGTCAGGCCGATTTCCTTAACCTTTCTTCGTAGGACAATCCCCTTAGCTCTGGGACTAGTCTTGTTGCAAACGTTTGCACTTTCTCTAATTTCTTGTCGTGCTTGACCAAGTGTGGGTTCCAAACTGGTGATGCATACTCCAATATGGGCCTGACGTACACGGTGGACGTCACGATTCCTTGCTGAGGTATCGGAACGCTATTCTTATGTTTGCCAGTTGTCCATATGCTGCAGCAGTTATCTGGTTGATGTGTACCTTAGGAGATGTGCTCGGTATTATACTCACCCCCAAGATCCTTTTCCTTGATTGAGGTTTAAAGTTCTTGGTCACCTAGCCTATACTCTGTCTGCGGTCTTCTTTGCTCTTTTGCGATCTTCATGACTTTGCATATGGCGGGGTTAATTTCGAGGACCCAATTGCTGGACCAGGCTTTCAGCCTGTCCAGGTCTCTGTAGTCATGCCTGATCCTCATCCAATTTAATTCTCATCATTAACTTCACATCATCTGCAAACAGGGACACTTCTGAATCTATCCCTTCTGTCATGTCATGCACATGTACCAAAAACAACACTGGTCCTAGGACTGACCCCTGTGGAACCCCTCTCGTCACAGGCGCCCACTCTGACACCTCGTCATGTACTATAACTCATTGCTTCCCTGTCAGGTATTCTCTGATCCATTGCAGTGCCTTTCCTGTTATGCATGACTGATCCTCTAGCTTTTGCACAAATTTCTTATGAGGAACTGTGTCGAAGGCCTTCTTGCAGTCAAAGTAGATGCAATCTACCCACCCCTCTCTCTCGTGCCTTACTTCCGTTTCGAAGGGGGTATGGGACGGGGACAGGTGTGAAGGTTGTGAGACGGGAATAGTAGGATATGTAGATGACACGACCATATTGATAGGGAGTGGTGAGGGGTTAGATAATGTTAATAGGATTATTGAGGTTTTTGGTGGGGCTACTGGTATGTGCATCAACAGGGCGAAATCGAAGTTATTGGAGGTAGGTTCGTGGGTGGGAGGGCCGTTGGGGAGGAGGGGGGGGTGGCTGTGTGTTAATAGTATTAAAATTTGCGGTGTTATTTTCAGTCATTGTAGTGATTTGGCGAGGGGATTAAATTCCGAGGAAGTGGTGAGTAAAGCGCTTGGACGGTTAGGGGGTTTTAGTCCGGGTGAGGTCACGTTGTTGCAGCGTGCCTTGGTGGTTAATGTTTTAATTTATAGTAAACTTTGGTTTGTGGCGGCTGTATATCCTCTCCGGGAGTGTGATATAGGGCGTTTGTTGGCGAGGGTTTATAGATATATTTGGAGTTATGGGAGGCACTGGTTGGCTCATGAGGTTGTGACGGCTGGAGTGGGGGGGGGGGTTTGGGGTTGATTCCGTTGAGGAGTAGGCTTCAAAGTTTATTTGTTAAGCAGGAATTTTTGGTGGGAGGGGAGATTGGAGGTAGGAGGGTCGGTAGGTCATGAGAGAGGTACGTAGGTGGTGGAAGGGTAGGGATTTGTTATGGGGTGAGGATCTATTGAGGTTTCTTTTAGTAGTTAGGAGCCTGGGAGAGTGAAGGTGAGTAGGTTGGATAGAGTGGGGAAGGGGGTAGTGCAGGGGGAAGGTATTTATCCAATGTATAATTGGAAGTTGGTGTGGTACTGGTTGAAGAGGCTGAGGGTACCGCCAAGGGTTCGAGAAACAGGGTATAGGTTTTATTGGGAATTTTACATCTCGGGCACAATTGTGCCAGATGGGAATAATAAGGGAGGGGTTCTGTCTGAAATGGGTGGTCTCGAGACCGCGTATCATGTAGTTTATTTTTGCGAGGGGCTGGTGGGGTTAGGGAATGGTTTAGTGGAGTATTGAAAAGGGTAGGGCGGGGGGTTTGTCGACCCTAAGAGCTTCTAAATAGATGTGGGGTTTGTCTTGAGGATGTACGACGGGCGGTAGCATATTTGGTAGTAGAATTCATACATATTTCGTGGAGTATGAGAGAGGCCCCAGGTGACGTCCGCATTAGAGCTTCAGGCAGGGTTTTACAGGACTCGTGTCGTAATCAAGTGGTTTACGAAGGGAGATGGTGTAAGGCTTTTCCTTGGGATATCGGAATCTTACTGTCGCGATTTTATTAGGGAAAGGGAGGGTGCGGTAGTAGAGTGAGAGGGCTGGTCAGGGTAGCTGGGGGTAACAGAGAGTGTGTGTGGCTGTTTCTAAGGTTTTTACGGGGTGTCAGGGGATAGGCGGGTGGTTTGGGTTTTGATGCTTCATAGTTCAGGCAGTTTCTCTGGTTTTTGGCGGCTTTTATTTAAAAAAAAAAAAAAAGTGTGGGTGGGGGGGGACTTGGTAGAAGATGGGGGAGGGTCGGGGGTGTCAGGGGTATATCACCTGTTCCTTACCCTGGGCGTCAACACGGTTTTGTGGCGCCTCCTGTGTGTGGAGCCAGGGTTTTTTATGAGTAATGGTAAGACAGGTTCCCATGACCTAGAATGTATGTTGGGCGTGTGTGTGAGTGTGGTTTTTGTTTTGTTTGTCATGTTACACTTTTCACTTGCAAGGCCAGCATTGCCTAGGAGTCTATGTTGTATGACTTGTTGGGGCCATGGTTCACAAGGTATAGGCTGACCTTGTAGCACCTGGTTAGCAGGTGTGTTTAAGTTGTCATATATGTTAGATGTCGTGGAAGTGTTATAATGAAATGTACCTTAGGAAGAAGTTTGTCTTAATATTGGTGTGTTGGATGCCACTATTTGATAACGACCATTTCTAGGATTTTCTGTAATCTCTTTTCTAATGAGTAGTTTATGAGTTTGACATCAGAGGTAGGGATGGAGGGGTTGTCAAGTTTATGTGAGTGTTATTTACTGATGGGAGTCTTATTAACTTTTAGTAATAGCCTCTGGAGGCTGGGGAGGAGGAGAGGCAAGATATGGGTTGTGTTGGTATAACATTGTAAAGTTTAGGTGAGATGTTTTGTATGGTACTGTGAGGTAATGGGGGTTTTTGTAACTTGCATTTTTATTATGTCAATATTATGTTATAGGGCCTGTGGGCCTTTTATTAATATGTATTGTATATATGGTTTAAAAAAAAAAAAAAAAATTGTGTAGGGGATGCTAACAGTGCATCGTTTAGGTTTTCAGGGTACGGGTGCTTTTAGGCACTTGGGGGGGATGGTTCTATAGAAGGGTGGATTTTTGGGGTTTTGAGAAACTACTCCCATGTTTGATATGACATGTTTTGTTTGTTGGAAGTTTCCTTATCTTTTGTCAGGGATATGTATGCTCAGATTGTTTTGTGATATACTCTTTGTGGAGTGGAGCAATAAAGACCTTTTGTTTGTAAGGTCATGTGTAGTGTTATAGGTTAGTGTTTTTAGAAGGTTTAGTGTATGACACTTTTATATTTTTCATGCCATTTTGGCTGTGGGCCCGAATAGGCCCTTGCTAGTGTTTACATTATTAGGCATTTAATATGTTTTGTGTAATGTTGATGTTTAACCTCTTGTTTTGAGGTAAGGTTTTGGTAAATGTTTTTGTACATAACCTGTTTATAAATAAAATATAAAAAAAAAAAAAAAAACTTCCGTTTCGTTGCCATAAAACTCCAGTAGGTTTGTGACACATGCATGTTGTCGTTCATAAGCTTGTTCATTTCTAGGTGCTTCACCACTCTCCTGATAATCTCCATGATTTTGCATACTATACACGTCAGTGACACTGGTTCGTGTCTGTCTCCTTTCATAAGAATTGGGACTACATTTACCACCTTTCATACCTCAGGTAGTTGCCCAGTTTCAATGGATGTGTTGAAGATTTTTGTTAGTGGCACACACAGTATCGCTGGTTCCTCTCTAAGGACCCACAGAGAGATGTTGTCCGGTCCCACCGCCTTTGAGGTATCAAGTTCACTTAATACCTTAAAGTGCTATGATGTCTGGGGATGTCTCCTTGATTCTTTCATGCACGCCTCACATTTATTTGTTATTCCAACTGCATCTGTATACCAAACTTTCAACCTCTTTTCTAAAACTGTGGTTTGGGGGTATGTTGGGGTTGGGGAAGAGGGAGACCCAGTGAGGAACTATAGTGGGTTGCTGTGAAGGTAGAATTTGTGTTGAGGGGGTGAGGGCAGTAGGTATTGCATATGGGTTGTGGGTTAGATTGTTTGGGTGAATTGGGGTTGTCGAGGTTGATGGCTTTCTGTATTTGGCTCTGAGGGAGGCTGTATTTGTTCCTCCTCCTGAGTCTGGGTTCTCCTGCCAATCTCCGTCATTGCCTCTCTTTCCTCCTTCCATGTTTGTACCCTCCCTTTCAGTTTCTGACATTCTTCTCATGTTCTGTCACAGTCGAGGCACACCCTTTGGTATGCTGATAAGTCCCATACTCGTGCTTTCGCTGCAGGATCCTGTTTCATGCTGATTCTGCCTTCAAAATCACTTTAATCAGCTGGTTTCTTCCTTTTGCAAACCGCACTATTCTCAGAAAATTTGTCAGATGGGGCATGTCGTCCTCTCCTGTTGCTTTCATGATACTTTCAATTGCTTTTTCTTCCCATCTTCTTGCTTCGTAAGTTTCCCTTTAAACTTCTGGAGCCCAAAACAAAGAATGACCTCTCCTGTTCATTCTCCCACTGCAGTTCCCTTTGTATCAACTGATTCGATTTAGTTGCTTTTATTCGATTTAGTTGTCTCAATGTCTTCTCTATCTGTTGTCCCTGTGCTCTGCATATAATGTTGCTCTTTCATTTTCTTCAGTCCCTCATTTGTTCCTGGTGTGATCCCGGTCATTTTAACTCCATTGTTCCCTACAGTTCCTCATTTGTGATTGATGTAGCAGTTTCTGATGTTCTTCCTGTACTGCTCTTTAGTTCTTTAGATTGTTTCAGATTTTTCAGTTCATCTTCTAAGCACTGTATCTTAGCCTCTCTGTTGTGGCTTGTAGCTCCCATTTTCTGCTCTCTGCAGCTATCCTCTCCTCCATTTTTTGCTAAGTTCTTCTAACTTCCTTCCCCACTCTTGTTCCATTTTCATGAGTTCTCCTACCCAATCTTCCTTCACAGACTCATCCTCCAGTCCCCTGGTTTTCCAATCCTGTTCTCTGGTAACCCATTTTTTTATTGTTTTTAGTTACCACAGAATGAAAAAACTTATGTATTTTTGAGTGGTCATTAATGATGTGTGTGTGTGTGTGAGTATTTGAGTGTGTGTGTGTGTGGTATTGTGTGTGTGTATCACAATTGTGTTCAGGGTCGAGTCTCTGAGGTGTGTGTGTGTGAGTGTGTGTGTGTGTGAATGTTTGAGTGTGTGTGTGGAGGGAGCAGGGAGAGGGAGGTAGGGAGAAAGAGAGATAGGGGAAGGGCGAGAAAGTGGTGAAGGGGGAAAGAGAGATAGGGAGGGGTAAAGCGAGGGGAAATAGGGAGAAGAAGAGGCAAAGGGAGAGGGAGAAAATACTGGGAGTGAGAGGAGGGGGAGAGAAAAAGGAGGAAGAGGGGAAGGAGGAGAAAGAGAGAGCAGGGAGGGAGGGGAGTGGGGCAGAAGGGGGAGATGAGAGGAGAGAGAGAGAGATGGAGGGTAGAGTGTTGGGGCGAATGGGGGAGAGAGTGTGTGTGTGTGTGTGTGCTCACCTATTTGTACTCACCTATTTGTGGTTGGAGGAGTCGAGTCACAACCCCACCTCCTCGCTTGTCGCTACTAGGTCTATTCTCTCTCTGATCTTAAAGCTATGTATGGCTCTTGCCTCCACTACATAACTCTCTAGATTGTTTCTCTTCCTGACTACTCTGTGACTGAAGATCTTCTTAACGTCTCTATCACTGTTCTTGGTTTTCAACTTCCCTTGTTGCTGTGTCCCATCTCTGAAACTTTCTGTCCCTGTCCATAATGTCAATTCCTCTCAGTAGATTATAAGTCGTTATCATTTCCTTCTATCCCTCTCGTCCTCCAGTGTTGTCAGGTTGAGATCCTTAACTTCTCCTCAGAGGACATAGGTTCCGTACTAGTGCTGCATACTTCAATTTGGGCCTGACGTACACGATGTACAGTCTTGAATGATTCCTTACTCACGTGTCGGAACACTATTCACAGGTTTGTCAAGAGTCCAAATGCTGCAGCAGTTATTTGGTTGAATGTGCACCTCAGGAGATGTGCTCTGTATTATATTCACCCCAAGATCCATTTCCTTGAGTGAGGTTTGCAGTCTTTGGCCCACTAGCCTGTACTGTGCAGCCTTCTTTCACCGTACCCACTCTACATAACTTTGCATTTGGTGGAGTTAAACTCCAGGAGCCAGTAATTGGACCAGGCTTGCATTCCATCCATTTCCCTTTGTAGTCCTACCTGATCCTCATCCACCTGAATTCTCCGCTTTAGTTTCACATCTATCTTACTTCTTTCACCTTGTCAGAAAACTCCAATTGGTTTGTGACATAGATTTTTTCTAACCTGAAACTGTGCAGGTTATCTAGGTTCTCCACCAGTCTTTCCCTGGTAAGCTTCTCTATGACTTTGCATACTATGCATGCCAGTGACACTGGTCTGTAGTTTAGTGCCACTTGCCTGTTGTCCTATTTCAATAGATGGGTTGAAAATTGTTGTTAGCGAGACACACACCATTTTTGAGGTATCTAGCTCACATAACACCCTTTTCACCTCCACTGATGTATTCAGTGTTTCCAGCACTTGTTGGTGTACCCTATCATCCTGGTTTGCTAGAGTCCTTTCTGTCTCCACTGAAAACGCTTCCTTGTATCTTGTGTTGAGTTCTTCACATGTCATTTGTCATTTCTTGTGATCTCCCCTCCTTCCTTCATCAGTCTTATTTCCTAATTCTTGGCTGTTGTTTTTCTTCATGATGTGGCTGTACAACAGCTTTGGGTCGGATTTGGGTTTTGATAGTATATCATTCATTGCCCCTGGGCCTCCCTCTCAATTCATGCATATTCATTTCTGGCTCTTCGGCCTATCTCCTTATTTTCCTGTCTTTTGTCTTCTAAGCTATTTCCATTCTCTAGTGCACTTATTTTTGGTTTCTCTACACCTTTGGGTGAACCAAGAACTCGTTTTGGTCTTCCCATTGTTTCTGTTGCCCTTGGGTACGAACCTCTCTTCTGCCTCCTTGCCTCATACCTGTGTTGTCCCCTTTTTTGTAGTTTGGCTTCTCCCGTCCTACTCGTGCTGCTTCACTATCCACTTTTAACTCTACAATGTATTCAGAGCTAAAGACCAGGTGACCACTAGCTCCGAGGGGCCTTTTATATGTGATGTCTTCAATTTCTGAATTACTGAAGGTGAATATGAGGTCCAGCCTTGCTGGTTCATCCTCCTCCCCTCACTCTCTCTGTGGTAGTGTCCCTAACATGTTGTTGCATGATATTTTCTAGTACCACCTCCATGGCCATCCAGGTTTTTCCAGTCAATCTCCTTGTGACCGAAATCACCCATAGCTAGTAATTTTGCCCTATGGGCCCTTCAGCCACCTAAGCTAGTTTGTCCACCATTTCTCTATTGCTCTAATCATATTCTTGTCTTGACTATCACTACTATCAACACCTTTGAACCCTCAGTCTGAAGTGTTCCTACTATGTAGTCCCTTGCTTCCATTCTGTTCATTCCTTTTATTTCCTCAAATATCCACTGGTTCTTAATGAGCAGTGTAATTCCTCCTCTCCCCTCTATCTTTCCTCAGGATCTGATAGCCAGATGGAAAGATCATATGTTATCTCCGTGTGTTTGGTTTCCGTGAGTTCTATTATGTCTGGAGTGCCTCCATGATTTTTTCGTGACACTCCTCTGCGTTGGTATACAAAACCTTCCACTTATTTTCTGATACTGTGGTTTGGAAGGGTTGTAGGGGTTGTAGGAGTTGGAGACCTGGCAGTATACTATTGAGGGGCTGCTGTGAAGGTGGAGTTTGTGGTGGGGAGGTGAGGGCTGTAGATATGGAATGTGGGTGTTTTGGGTCAATTTGCTTGGTTTTTGGTGGGGCTGTCAGGGCTGAAGGTCTTGTGTACATTGTTCTGAGGGAGGTTGTGTTTGCTCTTCCTCATGTGTCAAGGTTCCCTTGCCTAGTCTCCATCCTTATCTCTCTTTTCTGCCCTTGGTTCTTTGTATCCTCTCTCAATATGTTCTTATGTTCTATCATGGTCGAGGTACACCTGCTGGTAATTTGATGAGCCTCTTAGTCATGCATTCTTCTGCATGATTCTGTTTTCTACCATTTCTGACTTTAAAATCAATATGACTGAACTATTTCTTTCCCTTGAGAACTTCCCTCTATTCTCTGAAAATTTGTCAGCTGGGTCATGTTTTCCTCTCCTATCTGTTTCACATTATTTTCAATCAAATTTTCCTCCCTCTTGTCTTTCTTTCTAAGTTGCCCTTTCAACATAGATTGACCTTTTCTCTTCATTCTTCCATTGCATTTCCGTCCCTATCTCGTGACCTAGTTTAAGTATCTCCACTGCTGCTTTCCTTAACATTTCCTGGATCAGTCAATGGCCTGATGATGGCTGTGCAGAGGACCTGTATACTTGCTTCAGTTCCTTCTGTCTGCTGTCCCAGTACTGGACAGCCTGCCACTTTCACTCCTGGGAACCCCAGTGCTTTAATAGAGCCTCTGTCTATGATTTATCTTCTTGCCTTCCTTCAGTTCCCTAGTTGCTGATGTTCCTGTTCCTGAAGTCGTGCCCATATTGCTCTTCAGTTCTTTAACCCATTTCAGTATTTTCAGTTCCTCTAAGCTCCGTATCCTAGCCTCTGCAGCTGCAGCTTGTAGCTCCCAATTCTTGCTCTTGCAGCTATCCTTTCCTCCATTTTATTGCTAAACTCTTCTAGCCTCCCTTCCCACTCTTGTTTCCTTTTCATGTGTGTGTGTGTGTGTGTGTGTGTGTGTGTGTGTGTGTGTGTGTACACTCCCATTTTTGGTTGCAGGGGTCGAGTCTCAGCGTATTACTTTCCTCTCTGCTGGCCACTACTTAGTTTCCTGTCTCATGACTATGTGAGACCTCTTATATCTATTGTTAAAACTATGTATGGATCCTGCTTCTTCCAAGTCACTGTCTGTTTCATTCTACTTCCTTTCCATTCTAAGGCTATAGAAATATTTCCTAACATTTCTGTTACTCATATGTATTTTTAACATCCAGCTTTGTCCACATATTGCTGCCCCTGGAACAGACATGCCTTGTCCTTCCTTATAAATTTCAATATTTCTGTTGTCTAGTGTTATCGGGTTTAATTACTTCACTCTTTCCTCTTAGTTCATACCCTTTATCTGTGAAAAGTCTTGTTACAAACATTTGTGATTTTTCCAGTGTCTTAACACGTTTTATCAGAGATGAATTCCATTCTGGTAGCGTGTACTCTAAGATGGACCTGACATATGTTGTTTATAGTGTCGTGAAATACTCCCTGTTGATGTTCTTGGAAGCTACCCTTACCTTTGCCACTTTCACATTTGCTACGGAGGCTACTTGTCTGACATGCGCCCCAGTTGACGTGCTAGGAAGTATGCTTACCCCAGATCCTTCTCTTTCATGTAGGTTTTGCAGACTTTGTCCCCGAAGTTTGAACTCTGTCTATGCCTGTTTGTCTCTTTTGTTAGATAAATACTTGAGTAAGTTTGAGTTAGACCTTAATAGCTTGTGGTAATAGGTCGAATTCTGTGCTCCTTCCTTAAGTGGATGTGACCTGGACCTGATTAGGTTGGGTCACTATTCTTAGCCAGTAGGTGACTTGGATCTACTTCTTGAAAGACATGAGAGAGAGAGAGAGAGAGAGAGAGAGAGAGAGAGAGAGAGAGAGAGAGAGAGAGAGAGAGAGAGAGAGAGGGAGGAGAGAGAGAGAGAGGAGGGAGATGAGATAGAAGGATGACTCGGGAGTCGTGAACACATTGTACAGATAAGATGTCAAGAAATAAAGCCAGTGATCAAATGAAATAGCAACCATAGAGAGCTCCAACTCATCCTGTTCCCTACTTGTATGTTCTCATAACAATAAAATGCTTTCAAATGAGCTGATGAGTAACAGCTTAGCTCGTCAATAAAGTAAAATCCTAACTTGTCAATACATTGCATCCAAGCTAGGATCCTTAACCTAACTTTGTCAAACCATGTAAAGAGGAGAGAGAGAAGAGGAGAAGAGAATAGAGAAAGAGAAAGAGAAGAGAGAGAAAAAGAAGAGGGGGAGGGAGGCAGGGAGGGAGAAAGAGGACGTTGGATGAAGGAAGGGAGGAAGGCATCACTGTCGCCTGCACCATAGTTTAATATTCAACTTCTCCTCACTTTCTGTTTCTTTCTCCCGGGTGACCACACGCTGGTGTTTTGTAGTCGTGTGTCCTCTCTCTTGCCTCCCATATAGAAGACTTCACTTTCTCTCAACTCTTAGCTTTCTGTATTAGCTTGGTAGAGAGAGTCTTGTCCCACATCCCAGTCTTAGCTCCATGTCTTTGCTCTTAATCGAGGGAAGTGTGGAACTTGTTGTAGGTATTATTTCAGTTTCAGCACTAAATCTTAGGTTGAAAGGAACTTTGCGTAAGTTATAACTCAGTCTTAGCTATTTCTTGCTCTAGTTTTAGCTTGGTCTAAAGTCTTGAGTTGTGAAGAGATTGTCACTGATCTCTGTCTATGCTTAGTTGTAGCTGTCAGTATGACGAGGTATTAAAAATTATTTTGTCCATAGGTAGTCCTAGCATCAGTCATAGCTGGTGAAGACCTTGTTCCTCGTCTAATTCAACTCGTAGACGTTGATAGGTAGTGACGAATTTTCCAGGACTCAGTGTTAACTCAAAATTTACTCTTAGTCATAACTGGGTGATATGGAACTAGTCATTGGCTTTAATTTTAGATCACTCTCTAAAAGACACAAATCCCATCATATGTAAGTCGAAGTTTGTGCCATCCTTGTCTAAGAACATCAGAACATAGAGCCCGGTTAAGTTTAATGTATTACATAAAAATCTACAGCAACAAATTCGTTGTCAAAGACATTTGAAGGTATTTAAGGTATTCCGGGGTTGCTGAATCCGAAAATGGCAGCAGATTTGTCTAATTGACTCTAGTGTGATATATTGCATGCCTACCCTCAGTTAACAGGAAACTTAGCCATAACACATGTATATGTAGTGAAAATTTGTATATACAAATTGTTTTAATGTAGATTAGAATTTTATTTTTTAATTATTTAATATTTAACGAAAGCAGTTGTATCAACAACGACAACGTGACAATATTGCAATGCTAATATTTTTATTATGTTGTTCCAAGATAAACTATGAGTCTCTTTAAAAGGAAACATAGTCTGCTTAAACAATACCAAATTGCTTAAAATTTGTTACATACAAGTTTTAAAATAAAAGTTGTAATAGTGTTAATACTCTTTAAGCGAAACAATACAGCGAAACAATACCTCTGCTTAGTTTTATATTTTCCAGTAAACAAGTTGCTTAAACAATCCAATGCATTTGCTACGTTTGTGGATCTTAAACAAAGAAAAACTCTAGATTTGTAAACAAGCTTATCTTACATATTTTGGAGTAGAACTTAAACAACAAAACAAGTCTTGGACTCCCTATATGGTTTGCAAAACCTGTGTACAATGCTTATGACAGAGAAAAAATAGGCAAAGGAAAGTTTAAACTTAGGTGTGCCTATGGTGTGGAGAGAGCCGAAAAAACACCACTACGATTATTTCTAAATGGTTAATGTGAAAGGTTTCAATTGATAAAAGAAAGTCTTGAATTTTGATTTAGTCAGCAAGGAGACCTGTGCCACACAGTGAAGATGTTCCCATACCAGTGTTTACAACACTGCCTGATTTTCCCTGACCTTCTGCATAGTGCAATTATGTACCAGTCAAGAACTTCGATAATCACAAAGCAGATATTTACGAAGAACTGGTGCAAAACATGCTGACAAGCTTTAAGAATTTAGGTACTAATATTAGCTTAAAGGTTTACTTCCTCCATAGCCAACTAGACAAATTTCCACACAATCTTGGTGAGGTGAGTGAGGAACAAGGGAAGAGGTTCCATCAAGATATAGAGGTGGTGGAGGAGAGGTATCAAGGCAGATGAGACATACATGATGCCTCCAAAAGGACTGTGCTGATGACCAACATAGAAGAAAATCGCACACACAACATTTTAATGTGCAGTAATGTGTTGGTAGGTATTATATGATTTAACTTTTGCATGATTTAAAAATATTTTTTGTGTGATATGTAAGTTAGCCCCACCTCATCAATATTTTTTTCACATTATTGTTTTTCAATGAGATATCAAATTTTTCAAAGACTAGAGCCAATTAAGCAAAACCGATGTCGGAATCAGCACTGCGAACTTACGCTAAAAGCGGAGTAATATTATTGGCCATAAAATGTCTTCAAAGTATATCACTTCTCTCAGGCAGCTTCTTCGCCTCTGGTCACTTGAAAACTTTAGACACCACAAAACATGACAAAAGGCTGGAAAAGAATTAGAAAAGTATTGAAGGGGGAGATAGAGTGGATCAGCCCCAGTGGTCAGAGGACTAGGGGAGGTCTAACCCTGTAGAACTGTGGGAGGGCTACCCCAAGTGCTAAAGAGCCGAAGTTGGACCTGCCCCTGGGTGCCTGGTTGCAATGGTCTTGTGCCACAATTAAGAATCTTCATGTTTCGCCAGTCAGTTACTTCTTCAGTCCAATTCGGAGAAAAACTGGAAAATGAGGAGTAGTTTGAGGTAATTTACATCACAATGGTCTCTTGGTGGAGCCATATGGTAGGGTTGAGGTTTGGCACCAGGTGTCATAGGGATTTGGCAAGGACTGGGAAGAGAGGCCATTTATTGCAGCTAGTAGTAAGGTCTTCTCTTAGAGCTGGAGGACTGTAGTAGGGAGATCATTCCGTGGGACCGAGGACGAAGGGAGGACAAGGCTTAACCACAGGTCAAAGAGACTGGGAGGATAAGTCAACTTCTGAGGACATGGGGATGTATTTGACACATGCAACAGCTGGGAAAATTTATTTATAGACGTTTCGCCAAACAGTGACTTTATCAATACAATACAATATTTCTACATTCTTCACATTAATGTTCTTGTATTGTTTTGTTTCTATATAATTCTATATTCTTCACATAATGTTCTATTATATTGATAAAGCCATAGGAGGGCGAAACGTCTACAATATTGATACCCAGATGTTGCACATATGTCTAAATCTTTATCTTGACGATATTGTATGCAATTATATATGAGGCTGGGAAATATTCGTATACCATCATTACCAAAAGCCAAGGATAATGGATTGGAAGTTCTATCCCCTTGAGCCCAGTGGATAGGGAAGACTAGTGAGTATGTCCTCTCCTTTCTGCCAGTTGCAGGGTCGGGTAGGTCAACACTCTTCGGGTGGGAAGGTTCCCTTTAAACCCTCAAAGAGCTTTTGTAGGAGTCCCCCTCCTCCTAATGAAAAGAAAACGTAGAAAATAAATTATAAAATAAGATAAACAACTTTTTATTGAATATATTTTTTTTTATTCTATTAACATATCGGCCGTCTCCCACCAAGGCAGGGTGCTCCGAGAAAGAAAACTTATCATTCACTCCATCACTGTCTTGCCAGAGCCGCATTTACACTATAGTTATGAAACTGCAACATTAACACCCCTCCTTCAGAGTGCTGGCACTGTACTTCCCATCTCCAGGACTCAAGTCCAGACTGCCGGTTTCCCTGAATTCCATCATAAATGTTACTTTGCTTACACTCCAACAGCACGTCAAGTCCTAAAATCCATTTGTTTCCATTCACTTCTATCTAACACGCTCACACATGCTTGCTGGAAATCCAAAGCCCCTCGCACACAAAACCTCCTTTACCCCCTCCCTACAACCTTTACTAGGCCGACCCCTACCTCGCCTTCCCTCCACTACAGATTTATACACTCTCGAAGTCATTCTATTTTGTTCCTTCTCTCTACATGTCCAAACCACCTCGACAACCTCTCCTCAGCTCTCTCGATAATAGTTTTGGTAATCCTGCACCTTTAATTTCCAAACTACGAATTCTCTGCATTATATTCACACCACACATTGCCCTCACACATGATATCTCCACTGCCTCCAGCCTTCTCCTTGTTGCAACATTCACCACCCATGCTTCACACCCATATAAGAGTGTTGGTATAACTATACTTTCATTACATTTTTCTCACCTTTTTCCGCTCATCATTTCTATGATTCTCCTCATCCTTCATAGACCCATCTGCTGACACGTCAACTCCTAAATATCTGAACACATTCACCTCCTCCATACTCTCTCCCTCCAATCTGATATCCAATATTTCGTTACGTATTTTTTGTTACCCTCATTATCTTACTCTTTCCTATATTCCCTTTTAATTCTCTTCTTTTATATACCCAACCAAACTCATCCACCAACCTCTGCAACTTCTCATCAGAATCTCCAAAAAGCACAGTGTCATCAGCAAAGAGCAACTGTGACAACTCCCACTTTGTGTTAGATTCTTTATATTTTAACCCCACACCTCTTGTCAACACCCGAACATTCACTTCTCTTTCAACTCCATCTATAAATATATTGAACAACCATGGTGACATCACACTTCCCTGTCTAAGGCCTACTTTTACTGGGAAATAATCTCCCTCTCTCCTACACACACTAACCTGAGCCTCACTATCCTCGTAAAAACTCTTCACTATCCACCCTGTCATACGCCTTTTCCAAATCCATAAATGCCACAAAAAAAACTCTACCTTTATCTAAATACTGTTCACCTATATGTTTCATTGTAAACACTTGGTCTACACACCCCCTACCTTTCCTAAAGCCACCTTGTTCATCTGCTATCCTGCTCTCCGTCTTACTCTTAATTCTTTCAATAATAACTCTACCATACACTTTACCAGGTATACTCAACAGACTTATTCCCCTATAATTTTTGCACTCTCCTTTGTCCCCTTTGCCTTTATACAAAGGAACTAAGCATGCTCTCTGCAAATCCTTAGGTACCTTACCCTCTTCCATACATTTATTAAATAATAGCACCAACCACTCCAAAACTATATCCCCACCTGCTTTTAACATTTCTATCTTTATCCCATCAATCCCAGCTGCCTTACCCTCTTTCATTCTACCCACTGCCCCACGCACTTTCCCCACACTCACAACTGGCTCTTCCTCACTCCTACAAGATGTTATTCCTCCTTGCCCTATACACGAAATCACAGCTTCCCTGTCTTCATCAACATTAACAACTCCTTAAAACATTCCCTCCATCTTCCCGATACCTCTAACTCTCCATTTAATAACTCTCCTCTCCTATTTTTAACTATCAAATCCATTCGTTCCCTGTTCTTCCTCAACTTATTAATCTCAATCCAACAAAATATAGACAAATATCTTAAAATATAAAACAATTAAAATGAAATCGTCCTAACTGAATCAAATGAACAAAGCCTAATATGTACAGACAGATCTGAGTCTGCCGTTGGTATGGCAAGGCGCACAGGAATACCTGGAGTGGAACCGGAAGTCACAGTGAGGTCACAGGTGGTTGTGAATATTGTGAAGTCCAGCAGTAGTAGTCAACTGGAAATCGGCAACAGAGTAGAAAGAACTGTGCAAGTTCTTCAGTATGTTGCCGAGATAGCTCTGTCTTGGTGGTATCGAAAAAACAGAGTTCTCAAGTGAAGTTCTTGACCTGCACAGAAGTAATGTAACAACAGAGTTCTTGTGATGTAGGAGTGTAGATTTAAAGCAAACGTGAAGGAACAGTAGAGTTTCCAAGATGAGGCCTTCGATGTGGTCTTCGATGTGGTCTTCGATGTGGTCTTCGATGAGGCCTTTGATGTGGTCTTCGATGAGGCCTTCGATGAGGTCTTGGACCTGCACAGCAAAGTTTTCGTAGTAGACGGGTGAACATAAATCAAAGGTGAAATAACAAAGAGTTCCCAAGATTCCTGTTTGTTTTAGTTTCTGATCTATTATTGTATCGTGCTGGTAGTCTCGTCTCGCATCTGTTGGGTGACCCAAACCGTTCAGAAAGTCTGAGGAGGAAATAAAAAGGAAATTACAAACCGAACAAGGAGTCATTCAGATGATAGGCTGAATGAAGGCCTTTACAAGAAATGGTCATGACTAAATATTACCTTATTAACTTAATTGTATCTATACTTACAAATCTGAGGAGAGCAGGAACCCAAGTAACGCTACTGTGCCTCTCACCTGGTGGATGAGGGGAAGGGGTAAGGTAACTCACATACCCCTTTCTGAACAAGCATACTACCAGTCATACTTCCTCCACCAGTCATTTTCCACTCTTATTTAATGAACTTTCCCCACACAAATGTCAACCCAGTTGAGCCCTAGGCAAGGGTAGGTCAATCAACCCCCTGGAGAGAGAAGCAGAGAGGAAATTACAACCCCCTAGGGCTAAGGCCTAGAGAGGTCATAGTGCCCCAGCATATATATTCTTTACTAGTGATCATGGTTGTGAGTTGCTCCCTAAAGATGATATAAACATATTTAGTAGATATTTATCTCTGTCGTCAGTATTCTTACTTATATAACAACAAATGAAAGAAGGAACACTGCACTTAGCCTACTGACCATTACTAGACAGGTCACTCACATCCAGCCATACCCACTCGACCTATATTTAAGGTTTTCCTAAGTTCTCTCCCCTGAGACGCAACCTGGGAGTTTGCTCCGATCTTTTACAAGTCTACTGCCAATCTCTGCATAATGACTGGAAGTCAGGTCACTTTTGATAGTCTGTTAATTAACAAATGAGCCATCTTGCACCAAAATAGTTGACTCACTAGATACACAGGCCTGCAGGATGCATAAGCTCTTACCTCTTAAAACGTCCTTCACAACCTCCTTCCAACTCTTTAAGTGATGTCTATTACACGTTCCATGCACATTACTCGCATAACCTATCTTGCTTTAACCATTCTAAATTAATAATCATTTCAACAATGTCTCCTCTGGCCCTGAAGTGAACCATTCACCAACACGATACTTTCTTCACTCCTCATTATTTGTGTGATAATTAATTCATACACTGATCTCGGGACACGACATCTGCACTGCCTCTATTCTCCTCTACATCATCAATATGTTGCAAAACATCACCCCTATATACTGGTATATAATGAAATAATTTGTCTTTTCATGGAGGGTTCAACTCACCAGCTACCTTCTTCCAGTTTTCTAATTGTTGATTCTCCTAATATTTATCACACCTATATGTCCATATATCCATTCCAAAATTATTACATATATTCACTTCCTCCGTCTTCTATTTCTTTATTACTTCCACTCTTTCTCTACAGTGTCTTACACTTACCACCTTTCTCATTTCGGGAGTTCACTAAAACTTTCTCCCTTTACACTCTCCCAAACACCTCCAGCCTCAGCAACTTTATATTCCTCCCAAACAATTCCAAGATCTACAACGTTTACACACTCTCCCAACCTCTACAACTTTTACACACTCTCCCAACCTCTACAACTTTTACACACTCTCCCAACCTCTACAACTTTTACACACTCTCCCAACCTCTCACTTTACACCTCCCAACCTCTACACTTTACTACACACCTCCCACATATCTTCTGCACTCACTCAACCTCTTATGAGCACTAAATTTGTGTCATCAACAAAGAATAAACGTAGCACTCCTAATTAATATCACGTTCCAATTTGTATTTAACAATTTCTCTATATACTTAATATTAGGAAGAGCAAAAGACCATGAATCATGAAAATAAGAGAGACCGAGAATAAAGAGAAAAGGAAACAGTTTACCAGATTGAAATTTGGGACGTAAAAAGAAGTATGTAGATAAATTGAAAAGTAAGCAAGTATTGACAAGAGAGAGAGAGAGAGAGAGAGAGAGAGAGAGAGAGAGAGAGAGAGACAGACAGACAGACAGACAGACAGACAGAAACAGCGAGAAAGAGAAATAAAGGGCCGAGTATGGTACCAGGAGCTCTGGGTAAAACTGCAAGCACTCCAAGTCGCTGATTCTGCACTATGCCTCCTCAGTGATTAACTTCAAGGTATCTAAATCTCAAAGTGTAGTTCACAAAGGGACAGAGACCACATGACACTATTAGTGCAAGTGTTCCATAGGAAAGGTGCTTTAGCTCTTGTTATGGAATATCTATTTCAGTGACCTTCTTCAACTCATCCCAGAATCCCATAGATAAGCAGGCGACTGAACACTGACAGTTATTTACCCAAGAAGAAATGCCAGCTGCTCTAAGTTTTATAAATTACCAGCTTACAGTGATATCAGCCTAGAGGAAAACAATGGCACGTAATATTTGATCCTGAGAAAACACGAATGATGGTCTTTAGGTACAATAGTGATACGTTAATGCTGGAGCAGTGGTAAGAATGGATTGTAGAGTTGGTATCCTGGAATGACGTTGATATCATCGGAGTGAAATTTGACTTCAATCAGTCTATGAAAAACCACGTCAAAAATCTTGCAAACAAAAAGGCCAGACAGCTTACAGCACTTAAGTGTATCTCTCATGTACTCGACAGTAGAGGTTGCAAGATTCTGTACGAAGCACAAGTACGCTCACGCTCTGAGTATGCTCCCCTTTCTTGGATTACCTGCCACCCTTCTCATATACAACAGAGCAAGACTACTGACCTCTCGCCTGGACCCGGCGTGGACAGTTTTGCCATATCAGCAGAGCCTTCAGTACTGGAGGGATTTGAGTGGCCTTAGTTTTATTTAAAAGGCAAATACTTTCAAAGTACCAAACTTGGCTCCACTCTGCCAACAGCGAGTAGTGAGCTTCTACACAACAAGTAAACAACAGCTACACTCTAGCTGTACCCTTCTCCTGAACATCACTTTTTCTGAGATCATTTATTCTTAGAACAACAGATGGCTCCAACTTCATCCTGTTTCCGGTTTATATGATTCAAAGCAATAAAAAGGCTTTAAAGTGAGCTGATATAGGTAATAGCTCTTACATTGTTAGGAGAGAGAGAGAGAGAGAGAGCATTCAACAAAAGAACGAGAGAAAAACTGCCATTGATACAACAGTAACAATCCACCATGATGGGTAGTCAGTGATCGCTTAATAACACACAAATGTACATTGGCATACATTACAAATGTACACTGGCACACACACACACACACACACACACACTCACACAGAACCGCAACCAGAAACCCACAACCAAACACGCTATCCCAACACAAACCACAGTCCATACTTACATCCCCCACCCCTCACTACACTGAATAATCCCACAACACACTGCCAGGTCCCCCACCCTCGCAGACACCCCAGAACACAGTGTTGAAGAGGAATCTGAAGGTATGGTACACCAATGCGGATTAAATAACGAATAAATGGGAGGAGTGGCACGAAAGAGGCCTCACCGGACATCATAGCTCTCACAGAAACCAAGCTAACGAGAATGATAACAGATGCCATCTTTCCAACGGGATATCAGATCCTTAGGAAAGACAGAGGGAACAGAGCGGGGTGGAGGTGTAGCACTGTTCATCAAAACCAATGGGATTTTGATGAGCTGGAGAGAGGAGACAGAGAAGCAAGAGACTACATAATAGGAACACTTCAGTCTGGAGGTCCAAAGGTGGTAATTGCAGTGATGTATACCCACCACGGAACAACAGGAGGCCAAGGCAAGAGTATGATGAGAGCAATAAAGCGATGGTGGACACACTGGCGGAAGTGGCCAGAAGGGCTCATGCGAGCAGGGCAAAGCTACTGATTATGGGTGACTTCAACCACAAAGAAATCGTCTGGGAGAACCTGAAACCACAAGGGGGCCCGGAAACGTGAAGGGCTAAGATGATGGAGGTGGTACTGGAAAACCTCATGTACCAACACGTAAGGAACACTACCAGAGAGAGAGAGGAGAGGATGAACCAGCAAGACTGGACCTAGTATTCACCTTGAGTAGTGCAGATATTGAGGACATCTCATATGAAAGAGCCCTCAGGGCCAGTGATCACGTGGTTCTGAGCTTTGAATACTAAGAGTTACAATTGGAGAGAGAAGCAGGAAGGGCAGGACGAATGAAGCCAAACTACAAGAAAGGGGATTGTCCAGGCATGAAGAATTTCCTTCACTGGGTTCAATGGGACAGAGAACTGGCAGGGAAGTCAGTAAACGAGATGGAATATATGACAACAATATGCAAGGAAGCTGAGGAGAGGTTTGTACCCAAGGGTAACAGAAATAAGGAGAAAGCCAGGATGAGCCCGTGGTTCACCCAAAGGGTGAACCAAAACCAAGTGTGATAGAGAATGGAAGAAGTATAGAAGGCAAAGGACCCAGGAATAAGGAGAGCAGTCGTAGAGCCAGAAATGAATATGCAGCGAAAGCCAAATCTGACCCGAAGCTGTTGTACAGCCACATCAGGAGGAAAACAACAGTCAAGGACCAGGTAACCACGCTGAGGAAGGGAGGAGGGAAGATCTCAAAAAACGACCGTGAAGTATGTGAGGAGCTCAACATGAGATTCAAAGAAGTGTTCACAGTGAAGACAGAAGGGACTCCAGAAAGACAGAGAGATGGGGTTCACCATGAAGTGTTGAACACAATACATACAACCGAGGAAGAAGTGAAGAGGCTGCTAAGCGAGCTAGATACCTCAAAGGCCATGGGGCCAGATAACATCTCTCCATGGGTCCTGAGAGAGGAAAGAGGCGCTATGTGTACCACTAACAGCAATCTCCAAAACATCTGTCGAAACAGGGTGACTACCTGAGGTATGGAAGACAGCAAATGCAGTCCCGATTTTTAAAAAAAACGAGACAGACATAAAGCATTAATACATACCAGTGTCACTGACATGTATAGTATGCAAAGTAATGGAGAAGATTATCAGAAGAGTGGTGGAGCCCCTAGAAAGAACGAGCTCATCAACGACAACCAGCACGGTTTCAGGGACGGGAAATCCAGTGTCACAACCTACTGGAGTTCTATAACAGGGTGACAGCAGAAAAACAAGAGAGAAAGGGGTGGGTAGATTGCATTTTCTTGAACTGTAAGAAGGCGTTTGACACAGTTCCACACAAGAGATTAGTGCAAAAGCTGGAGGACCAGGCAGGGATAACATTGAAGGCACTACAGTGGGTCAGGGAATACCTGTCAGGAAGACAACAGCGAGTCATGGTGCGTGGTGGGGTGCCAGAGTGGGCACCTGTAACGAACGGGGTTCCACAGTAGTCAGTCTTAGGACCGGTGCCGTTTCTGGTATTTGTGAACGACATGACGGAAGGAATAGACTCCGAAGTGTCCCTGTTTGCAGATGATGTGAAGTTGAGAAGAATTCAATTGGATCCTCAGCCTGGTCCTCACCAGGCATAATTACAAAGAGATCTGGAGAGGCGGCAGGCATGGTTCTGCAACTGGCTCCTGGAGTTCAACCCCACCAAATGCAAAGTAATGAAGATTTGGGAAGGGCAAACAAGACCGCAGACAGAGTGCAGTCTAGGGGGCCAGAGTCTACAAACCTCACTCAAAGAAAATGATCTTGGGGTGAGTATAACACTGGCCACATCTCCGGAGGAGCACATCAACCAAATAACTGCTGCAGGATACGGACTCGTTCAGGACCCTGTACACTGTGTACGTCAGGCCATATTGGAGTATGCAGCACCAGTTTGCAACCCACACCTAGCCAAGCATGTAAGGAAGCTAGAGAAAGAGCAAAGATTTGCAACAAGACTAGTCCCGGAGCTAAGGGGTATGTCCTACGAGGAAAGATTAAAGGAGATCGACCTGACGACACTGGAGGACAGGAAAGATAGGGGGGTTATGATAACGACTTATAAAATACTGAGAGGAATCAACAAGGTGTACAGAGACAAGATGTTCCAGAGATGGGACTCTGCAACAAGGGGTCACACTTGGAAGTTGAAGACTCAGATGAATCACAGGGATGTTAGGAAGTATTTCTTCAGTCACAGGGTGGTCAGGAAGTGGAATAGTCTGGGAAGTGATGTAGTGGAGGCAGGATCCATACATAGCTTTAAGAATAAGTACGATAAAGCTCATGGAGCAGGAAGAGTGACCCAGTAGCGGCCAGTGAAGAGGCGGGGCCAGGAGCTATGACACGACCCCTGCAACCACAACTAGATTAATACACACACACACATACACATACTGGAGTATGCAGCACCAGTTTGGAACCCACACCTGGTCAAGCACGTCAGGAAATTAGAGAAAATGCAAAGGTTTGCAACAAGACTAGTCCCAGAGCTAAGGGGATTGTCCTACGAAGAAAGGTTAAGGGAAATCGGCCTGACGATACTAGAGGACAGGAGGGTTAGGGAGACATGATAACGACATATAAAATACTGCGAGGAATAGATAAGGTGGACAGAGACAAGATGTTCCAGAGAGGGGACACAGAAACAAGGGGTCACAGTTGGAAAGTTGAAGACTCCTATGAGTCAAAGAGATGTTAGGAAGTATTCTTCAGGTCAAGAGTTGTCAGGAAGTGGAATAGCCTAGAAAGCGACGTAGTGGAGGCAGGAACCATACATAGTTTTAAGACTAGGTTTGATAAAGCTCATGGAGCAGGGAGAGAGATGACCTAGTAGCAATCAGTGAAGAGGCGGGGCCAGAAGCTATGACTCGACCCTTGCAACCACAAATAGGTGAGTACAAATAGGTGAGTACACACACACACACACACTACCTAACTAAACAAGGTTTCATGAAGGGACATCAGAAGCCATCCACACTCAGGAGATAATAACCACATACAAAGAACACGTGGATAAGCAAACTAACAAAGTGAATAAGACTGGGAGAAGGAATGAAAGAAACACGTTAGGAAACAAAAAAAAATCAATAGAACAAATGCTCACTACTCCATTATCATCAGAAATAAGCGAAACCTTTTGAAAATGAAATAAGGAGAAGAACCAAAACGGAATACAACTGGAGCCAAAATAGAATACCAAGAGGAACCAAAATTAAATAGGAAGAACCAAAATGAAATAGCAAAAGGAGGGAAAATGGAATAGCAAGAGGAGACAAAATAGAGTAGCAAGAGGAGGTAAAATTGTATAGCAAATGGAATTAAATATAATTAAAAAAAACATGAACAAAAACTATTCATAGGTTTGAGGGGGAAAAAGTGTTAAGACTAAGGAAGGAAATCGAACACGTGACAAAAAAGTGACTCACGAAATCGCAAGACGATCGCAGAGAAACCACAGATGAGTTTAACAACTCACATGTCTTGGGTTCGAGTCCCACCCGAAATCAGCAGACATTTTGAAAGCTTATACCAAACTGAACAATAATGCTCAGTACCGAACCGCGAATAGACACAGGAGCTGGATAAGCTGAAAAATTGCTAACTAATCCAGAACCAACACAGACAGGGAACCTAGACGACTTCTGGCAGTGGATTCTAACAAGAGATGATGGAGTCCTTAGGAAAGCATTATAGAAAACCTACAATAAATCGTCAGTTTACAGATAAGCTGTAAGGTAAACTAATATATTCCTGGCAAACAGCATATATTATCTCAACATTATGATAGTTAATGTTATTATTATTATAGTTGCAGCTGTTGAGATGTGCTGGACCCGTAGGGGTCACACAGCGCATGGGAACCTACAATATGAAATGTTAACTGTCTTAAAATAATGCTGATATTTTCTTGACTTGATAATTCTCCAGGACAGACCTGAACGACGTGTATAGTTTTCTCTCCAGCTGGTGTAGCAACTGTGACTTGTTCCATCCAAGGCATTGTTCCATCCAAGGCATTGTTCCATCTACGGAGCTGCTCCATCTACGACAATGATCCGTCCACATCATTGTTCCACCTACAACATCGTTCACTTCATGATAACGTTCCACCCACAACATCGTTCAATTCATAATAACGTTCCATCCACAACATTGTTCACTTCATGACAACGTTCCACCCACAACATCGTTCACTTCATGATAACGTTCCATCCACAGCATTGTTCACTTCATGATAACGTTCCACCCACAACATTGTTCACTTCATGATAACGTTCCACCCACAACATTGTTCACTTCAGGATAACGTTCCACCCACAACATCGGTCACTTCATGATAACGTTCCACCCACAACATCGGTCACTTCATGATAACGTTCCACCCACAACATTGGTCCACCAACGTCAAGATTAGTATTCAGCTGAAATAACTGACTTATTTCAACAGTAACATTAACACTTACACTAAAATTCGCACCTAACATTAAAAGTAACACAGGAAGGAGAGCAATGTTATGTGACCCCAAGTCTTTTCCTCAACAACTTGAAAATCTGACTTATAAAATGGACACCAGGAACATTTTTTTTTATTAACACATCGGCCGATTCCCACCAAGGCAGGGGGTGGCCCGAAAAAAAGAGAAACTTTCATCATCATTCACTCCATCACTGTATTGCCAGAGGGGTGCTTTACACTACAGTTATAAAACTGCAACATTAACACCCCTCCTTCAGAGTCCAGACACTGTACTTCCCATCTCCAGGACTCAAGTCCGGCCTGCCGGTTTCCCTGAATCCCTTCATAAATGTTACTTTGCTCACACTCCAACAGCACGTCAAGTATTAAAAACCATTTGTCTCCATTCACTTCTATCAAATAAGCTCACACATGCTTGCTGGAAGTCCAAGCCCCTCGCACACAAAAACTACAGATTTATAGACTCTCGAAGTCATTCTGTTTCATTCCATTCTCTCTACATGTCCGAACCACCTCAACAACCCCTCCTCAGCTCTCTGGATAATAGTTTTGGTAATCCCGCACCTCCTCCTAATTTCCAAACTCCGAATTCTCTGCATTATATTAACACCACACATTGACCTCAGACATGACATCTCCACTGCCTCCAGCCTTCTCCTCATTGCAACATTCATCACCCATGCTTCACACCCATATAAGAGTGTTGTTATAACTATACTCTCATACATTCCCCTCTTAACTTCCATGGACAAAGTTCTTTGTCTCCACAGACTCCGAAGTGCACCACTCACCCTTTTCCCCTCTTCAATTCTATGATTCACCTCATCCTTCATAGATCCATCTGCTGACATGTCCACTCCCAAATATCTGAATACATTCACCTCCATACTCTCTCCCTCCAAACTGATATCCAATCTTTCGTCACCTAATCTTTTTGTTTTCTTCATCACCTTACTCTTTCCTATATTCACTTTCAATTTTCTTCTTTTACATACCCTACCAAATTCATCCACCAACCTCTGC